>APFE030189508.1:9331-46077 GCA_000404065.3 Pinus taeda
TTGGGATCCCACAAATTCATGTTGGGAAGGGCCAAGTTGTGTAAGTAGAACTCTGATAATTTGGCCTTGTCCTCTGACGAGATACTGTCACATAAAGCCATGAATTGATGATAGTTTCGGAATGGAGTGGTGCCCCTTTGGGCCAAGGTGTTGATCTGGAACTACAACCATTTCTCCTTAAGGTATAAGGCATATGATTTGGTGGGTTGCCTACACTGCATTGCCTCCACTGCCCAGCTGGCCATGCAGGCGAATTGGGCCTCCTTCTCTTGTACCTATTGCCTGAGAGACTGTATCTCTTGTGCTCCTTGCAATTCTTTCTCCTTTTGTTGTCTAGTCAGTGCCTCAATTTCATCCTGCAACCCATCTCTTCTCTATTTTTCATCAGGGGTTTCTTTGTCTGTTGTGGGCTCCTCCTGTTGCTGTTGTTCTCCCAAGGTGTGGGGCCTATCTTCCTTAGAGTGTCCCTGTAACTGTAGCTGCTGCTTAAGCAGCTCGTTTTCTTCCTGTAGCTTGGCCCGCTGGCTACTTTCCACATGCCTTACCATAGCCAATTCCTTTCTTACCACTTTGAGTTGTTCTTCCAAGGGACCTATATCTACCACACCCTTGGACTTGGCGATTTTCATCCAAGTGTGGGTCCTCACTCTCTCTTCTTCTAGTGCAAAGAAAAGTGGCACCGCGAATTTTTGGGGAATTATCTTTCTGACCTCTAACAGGTTATAATAGGAGCCCAAGCTGGGCTGGGAGCTTGGTTCCTCAATGTTCTCACCCCTTTCTTTCTCCTGTGATGATTTAGCTGCCTTTCCTTCCAATTCCTCGGTCTCCTTTAGTCTAGCCAGCGTTTCCTGTAGAACTATCTCAACATCCTGTAGAGAGGTCTTTGTATCCATCATTTTAATCCTTTCTCTCCAGGTGGACGTTTTCGGGCTTCCCCGTTCATAGGTGATGGATGCCTTTGGAGGAGAATTTTCCTTTTGTTTAGCTATGGTGTCTTCAATCGTAATTGGCTCTTTTGACTCTGGTTGGGGTCTGCCACTTTTTATCTGCATGCTCCTTCTTGCCTTAAAATACATGGAAGGCTCCCTTTTTCGCTTCCCTTTTTGCTTTGGAGATGTGCTTAAGGTAGCCAGCACAGCTGCTGCCTCCCCGGCTAAAATCTCAAGAGATTTCTCCTTTTGCTGCTCTGTTTCCATGCTTCTTGTAGAAAATCCTGTGTCAACTGTTTTCATGCTTCATGTAGAAACTATTTTCATGCTTCCTGTAGAAACTGTTTTAACTATTTCGGTCTACTTGGCTCGATGCGTCTCTCTTTTTAATTTCTATGTGGTTGCCTTGGTTGTGACCTCCTTTGTTTGGACTTTTTCAGTCCTCTCTACTCTACTCTGCAATCATTTTTCCCTGGGTGTTTGTGCCATTGTTCCTCCCATAGTTTTAGGCTCAACAACTTAGCCTTTTCCTCGTTTCTCCTTCTGTTCTTACTGTGATGGTATGTTCTATGGTTCTTTACCACTGCCTTTCTCTCCTACCTCAGTGTGTTCCCTTTCTTCAATGCTGGATAAGGTGAGTTCCTCGGCTAGAATTTGAATATCGTCATCTATGGACATGTTGCAGAAAATCTCCCAGGAGAGGGGGACAGTGTAGGTGTGGAGGGCATCTTCTACTAAAAGCTTGATGAGTCCATGATGGGCTAACTGATCCGGTGTCCCTTCCTTCAATTTTGTGCCACATTCAATTAATGATTGTAGAAGAAAATAGGGGATGCTCAACTTTTGTTTTGGAGGTAAATCCAACCCATGTCTTAATTCACTCAGCAACCGAAAATGATAGCCGTAGACAATACTGAACCTCCCCTCACAGGTAATGTATTTCATGATTTGGAGACTGACTTCACTCCAAAGAGGATGTAAGTTGGCTCTCTGGACCCCGTTCTTATCTTCTACAAACTGTTCCTTGGGTAGGAAGAATTATTTCTTGGCTTTTTGGCCCAATGCCCTCTCCTCTTTGCTCCAGGGTATCCCTAATGGCAGTCCAATAACTCGACTAATGAGTTTAGGGGTAAGCTTTAGGGTCAACCCTATGAATTTCACTGTGGCCTGTGTCTTTGATTTAGGTTGCAGGGACATTAAGAATTCCTCCGTTATCTCATCGTCATGACCCTGAATTTTGTCACAAGAGGTCATCTAGTTGGCACGGGTGAAGAGGTTCACCACCTCAAGATGTTCACACAGTTTACTGGAATCCGAGGGTTCCTTCCTGATAAACCCCCATGGCATGGTGAGAGTGCTCTGTTTCAATGCTCTAAACAAAAAGGGACTGTTGTTTTATGGTTTCCTCCTTTGAACTTCAAGAAAGGATCTCTCGGGTGTTTAGATTTTAATCTACAGCAGTTCCCTGGTTCTAATGCTTTTGCTGCCCAAAACTTGGTTGTTCGTGTATAGAAGGAACAATTAGGTTTCCACAGACAGGGCGCAAAGCTCAATTTTCATCCCCAGCATACATACAACTATGTAAATTCAAATTATTCACACACAGGTTAGCCCTCACAATGCTTTATCATTTCTACAGGAAGAATTTTTTAAACAGGAACTGTGGAGGAGAATGTTGATGCAGAATCGACAGAGAAATTTCATGCAACACACAGGCAAACTCCTATTTTCGTCTGATAGACAGACTTGTCTCTAACCATCCAATTCAAGATAGTTCAATTCACCACTTTTTCGAAATATACCATGCATGGAAGTGTGTTCTCGAGCCTACCTCTCTTGGAACTCCAAATTTGATGAAGAAAATTCCAGGTTTCTCTGTTTCGAAAGGCTATGCCATACTTCCTGTAGAACTTCTTCCTGTAGAACTCTTGTAGGCTTCTGTAGGATGTCACTATGCCTCTAAAGGGGCTTGGTACGTGGGAGAATTTTGAATAGGCCGAAAAGCTCGGTGGAGGACGATGGGTTAACAGATTGTGGAAGCGGAGGACGAGTACTTCGGCCAAGGGCATTGCAAGTGCAAATGAACAGTAGGTGGTGCGAGTCTTCAGCCAAACATTTTTTTGAACTACAGTGCAATTTTTGGCGAGGGAGTGAGGTGGCCGGACTGAACCGTTATCCAACATCACAACCATCATTTCTCTGCATGTCCCTAGCCTTCA
The DNA here is from genome assembly GCA_000404065.3 of Pinus taeda. Lineage (NCBI taxonomy): Eukaryota > Viridiplantae > Streptophyta > Pinopsida > Pinales > Pinaceae > Pinus > Pinus taeda. The sequence continues at coordinate 12,480 of APFE030189508.1, forward strand.
TTACCTCCCCTCTGCCATTAACTGCCACCACCACTGCCAGTCCTACCGATTTGCCCCGACTAGACACTCCACACGTGTCAGTTGCACGTCTCATCGGCAATTTCGAATGCAACCGATCTTGTTCGAATCCCACAAAGATGTGTAATTGGCTAAGGGTTGCAAGTTGACTGGCCACCTAATTCATTCAATGCGAACCATTTTCATAGACATGCAGTTTTTTGGAAATGTAGTTTATGCAATTGACGAATGAGGTTAGACACTTACCTGCATGTCCGTGGATGTGTTATGCAGACTTCGGGTCTTGGAGCCATTGCTTCGCTTGCTGCTACCTCGTGCATGGGTGCTGGAGCCCATTATTTCATTTGTTGAAGCTGCATGCACAACTTTGGAACCCGATCCTTCGGTTGGCAACGCTGCATGCACAGGTTCTATTTGGTTTCAGCTATCGAGGATGTTTTCACGTCCATGAGGAGCCTTTTTACATGTTCCCTTTGCTGGATTCGGCTGCCCCTGCCTCTAGAGTATGTCTTCTAGAGGTATCAGCTGCTACAGGATTCCTGTAGGATGTCCTATAGCTGCTTCTCCTCCTGGGATGCAGGCTAAACGAGCAGGGCTATATTCACTAATGAAGAGTCTATATGGAGCTTGGACAGGTATGGTGTGCGAGACTTTGCTGCTTGACTTGTCACTTGAAAATTTTTGCTGTCAATCTGAGGAAAACAAGGTTTCTTGTATGACTGTGCAGGAACACACAACCAGGTGGGTGATGGAGGCGTAAAGAGATGGAAGAGGGTGCCATATGGTGATGGGTGGAAAAGAGGGGTGGCTGCAGGCCTAACAAACAGGTTCCAAGCTTCAGATTCCCTTCACAAATCAAATTTGGCTCACCGAAAGGTTCTACAGGATGTTTCCTGTAGAAATACAGAACTTCCTGTAGAAAAGCCCAGAACTTCCTGTAGAAGGTGGAATCTCAACCTGAATGTGATCAAATCCTAGGAGAGGTGTGTGGCCATGGAGGGAGTGTCTGTAGGGATGTCTTGTAGCCTAGTATGGACCCCTATCCTTGTTTTGGACAACCCTCCTTACCTGCAATGTATTCCCTGCAACCAGCAATTATTTCATAGAGATTAGGCATGTTTTCTTTTTTTCCTTTTTTTTTTTTTTTTAAAGACAGTTGGGGCGCCTCCATGAGGTTTTCACCCCCACTATCTGCCTTGGGCACCTTGAAGAGGTTTTCACCCAAGGATCTTTTTATTCCATTTCCTTATTTTTTTCCGAGAGACAGCGGGGTGCCTCCATGAGGTTTTCACCTTCACTGTCTTCCCTTGGTGCCTCGAAGAGGTTTTCACCCAAGGATCTTTTTTATTCCTAATTTTTATTTTTATTTTGATGATCAAGGTGTGGGTGGAATAGGGATAGGGCCCTGCTCCACTACCAGTACTGATTTGTCCAAATTTTCAATGAACTCCTACCTCGAAAGGGGTTTCCTGTAGATTTTCAATCGATGCCCATTGACAAGCATGAGGATGGCTTCTTCATCAATGGTCTTGATAAGGACTAAACAATTCTCATTGCATTTCTCCATTGTATATTGTCCTAACCATCTTGTCCTCATCTTCCCTTTGAAATCCTTATATCTTGAGTCATACAGGACCGTCCAATCTCCTGGCTGGAATTGCTTTTCATTAAGGTGTCGGTCATGCCATATCTTCCTCTGGAGTTGGACTACTTCTGAGTGGAGGAGGGTATGCATTCTCTATTCATCTAATCCATTCAACTACAGTAATATTTCACATTGAGCATAGCTGATATCTAAGTCCAACTGGGCTGCAACCCTCAATGTGTTGTACTCAAACTCTATGGACAACAAAGCTTTCTTCTCGTAGACCAGCTCATAAGGTGTGAAACCTGTTGTAGTTTTCCAAGTGGTGTTGTAGGCCCAGGTGGCCTCAACCAGGTGATCTGCCCAATCCTTTCTGCCACTGCTCACCACCATAGTCAAAATCTCTTTCAATGCTCTATTAGTGACTTCCACCTGCCCATTTGCTTGTGGATGATACGAGGTGGAAGTTCTGTGCTTGATCTTGTGATGAGCGAGTAGATCTTCAATCAAGTTAGAGGTGAACTGGCTTCCTTGATTGGTGACTAACTCTCTTGGGTAGCCAAACTTATAGAAGATATTTTCCCTTAAAAACTCACCCACTTTCTCTTTTGTTGCTGCCTTGATTGCCTTTGTTTCTGCCCACTTTGTCAGGTAGTCAATTTACATAATGATGTAAGACCTTTGCTTTGAAGGAGGATTTATAGGACCCACAAAATCCATGCCCCACTTCTCAAATGGCTCGAAGGTCACTTGGGTTTGGAGGGGCATTTCATCCCTTGGAGTCGGTTTCCCCATCCTCTGACATCAATCACACTGGCAGATGTATCTTCTGACATCTTGATGAAGAGTAGGCCAATAGTAGCCTGCCTGTAGAATTTTGAAGGCAGTGCTTTTCACTACAAAGTGGCCTCCATAGGGTCCATCGTGACAGGTTAGGAGGATGTCAAAGACTTCCTCTTCCCTAACACAATGCCTGAAGATCTGATCCGGGCCAAGTTTAAACAGGTTGCCCCTGATCCAAGTGAATGGGGCACTCTTCCTCATGACTTTTCTCTTCTCCTTTGAGGATAGATGTGGAGGGAACTGTGCTAAGACCAACTAATTTGCTATATCAGCAAACCATGGAGAGAGTACTGAGAAACCAAACAAGTGTTCATTCGGCATTTGGTCATCCACTATCCCTTCCTCACCTGTAGGAAAATCCAATCTAGATAGGAAGTCAGCAACAACATTTTCCTTACCTGGCTTGTCAGCAATAGTCAAATCAAATTGTTGTAACAAAATTAACCATCTAATGATATGAGAATTCACATCAGGCTTATTCAATAAATATCTAATTGCAGCATGATCCGTGTGTACGAACGTTTGATAACCAGTGATGTAGTGTCTAAACTTGTTTAGGGAATGGACTACGGCCAGGAACTCCTTCTCGATTACAGTATATTTCATCTCTGCCTTGGATAGGTTTTTGCTAAGAAAGTATATAGCATATGGAAGTTTCTTCTCAGCTTGTCCTAAGGCTGCCCCTATGGATTTGTTAGAGGCATCAGTGTGGATGTGGAACGGTAGGGCCTAGTTTGGACCTCTCAAGATTGGGGTGGACACCAACCTATCTTTCAACTCATCTAGAGCCCCTTGGCAGTCATCAGTCCATTTAAACTCAACATCTTTCCCTAAGAGGCTAAACAATGGCGATGCTAGCTTACTAAAATCCTTAATGAACCTTCTATAATACCCAGCCAAGCCTAGAAAACTCCAAACATCTCTGACCTTTTGAGGAGGTGGAACCTTTTGGATGATAGCGATCTTGTTAAGATCCACCTGTAATCCTTGCTGAGAAATGGTATGACCTAGCACAGTCCCATCAGTCATCAGGAATTCACATTTTTCGGGATTGAGGGACAGGTTTATCTCAATACACTTGGATAAAACTTTTCCCAGTTTAGTCAATGCTTCTTGGGAGTTGGACCCATAAGGAGTAAAGTCATCCATATAGATTTCCACTAAATCATGAACAAATTTAGAAAATATGCTCAATACTACTCTCTGGAAAGTGGCAGGAACATTGCACAACCCAAAGGGAAGGATCCGGTAGGCAAAGGTACCCCATGGACAAGTGAAGGTGGTTTTATCTTGTTCCTCCAGGCTGATTTGGATTTGGTTATACCCACTAAACCCATTTAGGAAAGAAAATAACTTCTTCGCTGCTAATCCATCCAACACTTGATCTATGAAAGGAAAAGGGAAATGGTCCTTCTTGGTGGGTTTGTTAAGTTCTCGGTAGTTTACAAAGATTCTCCACTTCTCATTTTTCTTGGGCACAAGCACTAGAGGTGAGACCCACTCACTGTCAGAGATGGGGTAGATGAATCCTGCATCCAACAACTTTTGCAATTCTTCTTTGACGATGTTTTTAAGGGCTGGATTCATTCTCCTCTGAGGCTTCCTAACTGGTTTACAATCCTCTTTAATGTAGATGTGATGGGTATAGATTGACGGGTTGACTCCTTTCATCTCCTTATAGCTCCAAGTGAAAGCATCCAAATGGTTGTTCAATAAGCTACACAACTCCTTCTCCTGGGAGGGAGATAACGAGGAGCTGATATTTAAGGTTCTTTAAGGGCCAAATTCCACATTCTTAACTCTAGGAGAGGTCAGATTAGTCACACAGAGGTCCACTAAAGCACTGGCTTGGGTATCTTCCACCAACTCTTCTAATGCTAGTGCACTGGGAGGTGGATTTTGAATCAAATTTTCAATCAAGTCATCCTCGGTTTGAAGGCCTCCCCTGGTGGCTTCTATTGTGCACAAAGGTGCAAAGTATACCTCATCCTCATCTCCCTCTTCCAACTAGAGTGGTAAGTCATGGTTTAGCAGAGGTTGGGCAGGAGGATAGAGGACTAGCTGCTTAGACATAGGCCCATTCTAGATGGCCATGCTTCTAGTTCGACAACTGATGTAAGCATCTGCAGTAGCTAGCCAAGGCCTACCCAAAATGAGGGGGTATCCAGTGAGTTTTTCTTTTGGCTGAAGGACCAAGAAGTCTGCAGGGTACTCCCAAGAGTCGACAGAGACCAGGACATCTTCCACAATCCCTTCGGGAGTCACAGTGGAGCCGTCTGCTAACTGCAATACTGTCGAGGTCTTCCTCAAGGAACTGTGAAGGCTGAGTTTAAGCATAGTATCCCTGGTCATCACATTAATGGCAGCCTCTAGATCAATCAAGGTGTGGGGGATTGTGGTGCCATTGATATGGACATCAACTACAGGACTCTCAGGGACCAAATATTTTGGACAGATTACTTGCCCCAACATCAGATCGGACAGTTGTCCTATGACATTGATAGTCTGGGCATCTCTCTTGCACTTGCTTGGGTGCCTGAAACACTTCTCCTTGATCAATTTGTTGTATCGGTACATATTTTATGGCTTGGAGAAGGGGTATTTTCACACACAACTTCTTAAGTTCTCCCGGAAGCTTAGTCTCCTATGGGTTGGTTGTGTGGTTGTTGTTAGTCGCTCAGGAAAGGGTGGAATGGCTTTGGGTTCACTTTCCTATTTTTATTCCTCATCCTCTGGGAAGGAAGTGGGCAATCTGGAAGGACCTTCCCAGATCACAGGTTGATCTCCTGGATCTCCACAGCATAGGTAGGACATGTTGTCTCCCCAGTGTATACCGGCTGGGCCTGTCTGTTGTTGGGGTTTGGGTTGAGTTGGGCAGGCATCTCGGGTTGTCTTGGAGGAGCAGGAGGTAATGGTTGTGGTTGAGTAGGTGGTGGAGGAAAAATGGCGGGAAGAGAGTTGTATTGGGGCCTCCACCCTTGCTGAGGTGCATTCCACTGAGGTTGTGGTTAGACATGAGAGGGAAATGAATGAGCAGGAGGTTGAGTATGGTATTGAGATGGATAAGACCACGGAGGAGGTGCGAACCATGAAGGATGGGCAGGGAGACCCTAAGAAGGTATGTGAGTAGATTGATTGGGGCTATAATAAGCTTGGGATGTCCCTTGCATCCCCTGCTGGTAAGGTTTGGGCCCATGCAACTTCCTTTGGTTGAGGAAGTAGAGAGGTTCATTGGTTGCCTCGGTCCCTAGGTACATGGCTTTAAATCTGGGTAAGTTTGGGCATTGGTTTGTAGGGTGGTCTTCCTCACAAACGAAGCACACCTCTACTGAGTGCAATGGACACTCATTCTTAGGGTGCTTCCCTGTACATCTGGGACATAAAATGGCCAAAGCCCTTTCATCTTCCTCTTTCTTTTGTTGAATTCAGAAAGTATCAAGTTGCACGGCAATGGTCTGTTTCATCTCACTTTTGAAGTCTTCCATCTAATTAGCAAACTCATGTTTAGAGAAGGTGGTACTAGCTGAAAGTGGATTTCCCCTACCTCTTTTCTGGGCTTCCCTAGAATGGTTGCTAAACACAGTCATTATGTCCTCATAAGGTAGTTGGTAGATATCCCCTCCCGCTAGCAAATGAAGGGTATCTAGAAGGTCTTTGGGGAATCCTCAGAGCAAAACCAGCTTCAAAGGTTTAGGGTCAAGTGTACACCTGGCCCATTTATAACTAAGCTGGAACCTTTCCTCGTAGTCTTCTAAAGACTCATCATTTCCCATGGTCATCCGAAAGATCTCTCCCTTTATTTCCTTTGACCTACAATAGTCCCAGGATTTGTTGTTAAAGGCTTGCTGCATCTAAGCCCAAGTGGTGGTACTGTTCCCAGGTAGCCCCATGAACCAGTGTGGTGCTACATCCTTGAGGGTAGAAGGAAAGAGCTTCAATTTTTTCTCGTCTTCGACATAGTCATAAGTTTGACAAAGGACAGAAAACTCAAATAGGAAGGTATCCAGGTCTTCAGTGGTCAATCCATGGAAGTGAGGTAAGGCTGAGGGACTTATGTTCTTCATTTTCATGTCCGATTGGTCTCTCGGATGGGAAAGGCACCTTCTATTCTCTCGTTATCTCCTATACTATTTCTGTGTTTAGCCATGGTCTCAAGAGGAATGTTCTCTTGCTCTTCTTCTATTATAGGATCTTCGTATATCTCAGGGGGTTCACCTATAAGTTCTTCTAGATCACGGCCACCAAATAAGAGAGAAGGGTGACTAAGTGATGTGGTGGGGGTGATGGGTAGGAATTTTCTGGTATTTTCTCTGTTCCTACAAGGCATGAAATGAAAGGTTTTTGGCTGCTTTTGTTTTTTCTGCTTGTACCTGCAAAACTGAAAATAGATTGAATTGCAACTAAATAAAATCTACCTTGTTGAAATGAAAATGTGGAATTGAAATGAAATCAGGAAAGAACTAATCTATTTTGCTGAAATGAAATTGCAGGAATGAAATGCTAGGCTACGCTTGCAAAATTGAAATTGCAGAATTGAAATGCTACTCTATGCTTGAAGAATTGAAACGCTAGTCTAGGAAAGCAAGAAATGTCTAGTCTATTTTTGCGGAAATGAAATTGCAATATGGAAATGAAATAAACTACTAAGCAGAAAGCTGTGGTAGAAAATAAAAGAAAAGCAGCAATCACAAGTACTCTGATGCTTCCCCGGCAACGACACGAAAAAGAGTGGTGCGCTCCAGTATTGCAGCAATAATGCTGCAACTCCTGGGACTCCCTTCTTTACTTTATATCAACCCGGTAGTTCGTAACAAACTTGGAAGCGACGGTGTTGTATGCACAAGTACTAGCTCTTGCCGTAGCTGTCACTTGATCAGCTGGCACAAGTCCGCTAGGGGCTTAAGCCAACTTCTATGAGCTCTAAGAAGAAGCTTTTTAACTGATGGATAAAAACTAACTCACGGGAAGCTAATCTACTTGCACAAAGAAACTGAAATGCTGAAAGGAAATGCAAACCCTAGAAAACCCTAATTTTACCAGCTAGCCCTACTAATGTGAAAAAGAGGATTCAAGCTACTAAAAGAGATGCCATTACTTCTAGGAAGGTAAAATACATGTGTCTAAACTACTTTTATCTGAAGAAAGCATCTTTTTGTATTTTTGATTAAGTTGTCAGATTGATCATGCATGTGCTTTCACTGTTTTTTACTGTGTAGAGGTGGATCGGTGAGAGAAAATGCTTGTAGGAGGTTGGGAATGTTCAAAGAGGGCTTAAGGGATCCCTAATACCCTTCTTGAGAATTCCACAAAGTTTGGCTTTCAATAAACCGCTTTTGTGAGCTTCTACAGGAAGTCTGCAGAGGTTCTACAGGATGTTCAGAAATGGGACTTTGGAGAATTGATGGAGAGAAGAAGGTGGAGGAATGAGTATGGAGGTGAGATAGGGGTGTGGTGAGGTTCAGGACTTGGTGAATGGATTTGAGGAGTGGCGCGGATGGTTAGATTTTATTCAAGGAGCGATGAAACGATGTTGCACAAAAAGATGAGAATCATGGCAAAGTAAGCAAATGAGGCAAATGTAAGGTAGGAGTTCTAAGTGGAGGATGGAGCAGGTGGATTTGATGGAGTATGGGTAGATAAAGAAGGACAACAGGTGCTTTGCAAGTTGTTTTTCAAATTGGACAAACAAACAGTTGGAAAATCAAAGACCTAGTTATGTTAGTCTATTCTAACATAGATAACAACAAAGAAATGGAACAGAAGTTTAATTGCAATGAAATCAGATGAAATAACTATGCAAATAAGTAATCATAACCCTAAGCATGCAATCAAAACTGATATCAAGTTCGGCAACTAAGAATCCAACACTACTAATTGCATGGTGAAGCAAAGATAATGTTTTTGTTGGCGACAATGTCACCTTTGTCCCAGCTCACGATCCCACTAAGGGAGAGGTGAGATCCGAGGTGCTTGATGGCCTTTTTCTAGAGATCTTCCCTATTACTAATCTATCAACTAAATCTAAACATAAAAATCCTATCTAATCATCCACCATGACCTATGTAACCAACAAGATGTTGATCTACTTAACAAAAATTATTTTGCAAAGAAATAAAAAAAAATAACAATACATAAAGGAAGCCTTGGCACTTGGGTTGGGCCCAACCCCAAGAGCTACAGGATCCAAAAGAAACTCAGAACTGACACCAAATAAACTTGCTTTCCATTACTCAAAAATAGCCATGTTCATAAGAAAGTTATACAACAACAACTACGAAAATGAGTTGAGAAAATAGCAGCACTATAGTGCAAAATACAACAGTCCAAAAAGTAAACTATGAAGGCTGAAAACCTTCCTATTTATGCCTACGAGGGGCCTCAGTAGCCCTCCTTAAATCAAGGGGCTCGGCTGCTCCAACTGCCAGTAAACAGTCACTTTAACCAAGATGCTCGGCTGCCTTTAGGATTCCTTTGGTGGCCTGCTGAGCTCTGAGTTGAGGGTGGATATTTCGAGGAAGGGATATTTAATGCGAGAGACATCCTTCCTACGAATCCTCACCCTTGTTCCTTCATGCTTGGCTGTCATATGGCTCGTAATTTCTTGGCTTTGTTCCAAAATTTGTCCAAAAACCTGAAATAACCACGTATTAGCCTTCTTTGTAAAGTGACCACCCTCATTCGTTCAACTAACATAAACATACTCAAAAAACATGCATAAATTATGAAAAATGGTGGATTGTTCAAGACAAATAGGCAAAATGAGCCCAATAAGTTACCCAATTCCGGGGCTCATCAGTTTGTGCCCCAAGTCTACTTTAATCTGCTTGATCACCTCTTGGGATGTCTGCACTAACTCCTTCTGTTCAAAAATGATTTGTATAGAAGGTCATATTTCTGTGATGGCTTCACTGATCTCTATCCATATATGTTCTCTGGATTGGGCCAAAGTTTGTCCCATAACCAATTCTCTATGCTACTGCTCAATTTTTAGATTTAACTAATTAATTTTTTGCAACACTACCACATAAAAATGATAATTTTTTAGCTTATGTTCTGATAGTTTCTTAAGATGAGCTCTTAACTTAACAATTTCCTATTCCTGAATGGACAAATCATCCATAGATTTAACAAACTCACTTGCTGAATATTTTGTTGTTGTTGATGTAGATACAGATGCCCCTATAGCTATGGCCACTAAAAATTGGAACTATAGTAAGAGGTACTATGGCCAACTTATCTGCCTAATCTTTTTCTTTGAGTAGTTTCTCTAATGTTAACTCCATATATCTCATTTGGTTGTTTAGCTCGATGATTATCCTAAACATATCCTCTTTCTGCTTCTCACTCTCTCCTATATCCTTGGCCTGTGGATCCTCCATGGTAGGCAGCTTTAATTTTTTTCTCAAGGCTACTATGTTAGCATCATTTTACTTCAGAAGTTCTTCAGTTACCTTGATATCTTTGGGATTATATTCCAAATTGATTATCAAGTCCTCCAGTGTCTTGACTCTAGTATCCTTGGCTAAGGATGAAATCTTCTGTAACTTGAGCTGGGACTATACATTATCTAGTGATACATGCAATTTAGAGGCAAACATGGTAGTGTTAGTGAGTCTGGATTATCTGAATGTGGAATATTAGTTTTCTATGCTAAGATCCCATCAGAATAAATATTGCTATTCTCCATAATTTTTGAATTCAATTATGGTATATAACAAGTTTGACTTCATAAAACTCTTTTAGGCCACATCCTCAAAGAGAAACATGAGGATCAAAATGAAATTATTCTTGTTGGGTTAGTGTGGATGTTTGGTTGACCCACATTAAGATGCATCTTTAGCGTGGGCATTGTGGAGAATCTAGTCCCTGAAATGACCTCTAGTGATTTATGCATGTGCAAGTTTTCTATTTTGTTTATGATCATGCAACTTTATTTTATTTTCCTATAAAGTCTACCTATGGTATGTCAGTATTATTCAACAAACAATATTTAATGATTTTGTCAATGATGCTAGACATCTATCTTGGCATATGTTTATTTCTCTTCATGTTAAAAGACAAAAGATTGATGCTAGACATTTATCTTGGCATATGTTTATTTCTCTTCAAGTTAAAAGACAAAAGATTGATACAACCCCTCCAGTATCATTAATCATGAGAAAGATATTTAGTAGTTATGTATGATTGATTTATGATCTAATAAAAAAAGTAATTAAAAAGAATTATAAATATGGTTTATGATATAATGAAAAATAATTATAAATATTTTTTAAAGTTTAATTCTTGTAATTATATGATAAAACTAATAAATATATTTTGAAATTAAATTATTAAAAAAAATTATCAATCAAATAAATTTTTGTTAGTATATAAGATTCATCTGAACTGGTTTAAAGTAATCTTGATTTTAAGATGAAAATTTCAAAATTTTATGTAATTTAATGGGATTTAAAAAAAATAACATACTTTGAAAGTCATTTATTTCCCTTTTCAGTTGGACCAATTTTCTACCTACTCTCTTAACCGGGAACCTGGTGGGTTCCATTCCCATATTCTACGCCCCCGCATAGCACGCACCTTTGGAGAGGTACAAGTGACATAGGGTGTAAGTTTTACAAATAGAAAATCCATATAGTTAAGAGGTATGAGTGTGATAGAGGATAAGTGTTTGGAAAAGAGAAATTGAAAAACTTCATACCTACCATGGCTCATTTCTTGGTTCACGTGTAATATATTTTACATTACATTCAATCTCGTGCCCACTGACAAATTTTTAATGGTACTCTGCTTTCTATATTTATAACCCTAGGTTCATTATTTTAAGGAGATTCATCGCCGTCGTTGGATAACCCAGTCTAGCTAGTAGGAGAAAGTGAAAAATGAGGCAAGTCGGAGAGCAACGTTTCACCAACTGTGACCGGAATTCTCAGATTCTCAAGGTAAAAAGCCTTTCATTTCCCTCAAAAGTGATTGGCTGCTCAAGCACCCTTATAAGTCGTTGAATGACCACCAGAAGGAACTTCAGGAACCCTTTTTTTTGTGGCATCAAACAACTCTGAGTCTATCAACTGAAGTGAGCAACATCGTACATTTCTTAGATTTTAGGGTTTCATGGTTAATGTTTGGCCCTTTATTAAAATGCCATAATAGCAACGATGCCATAATGCCATAATGGTTCATGTATATCCGCATAAGATATATCAATTGACCCGAGTGGCGTTGTGAATCATTTGTTGCAGAGAGGAGTGAGTAATGGCGAAGAAATCGAGCGAGATGATGGCATCATATTCTGAACAGTCGTTACACAAAGTTAATGCCATACGAAAACAATCAAACGTTCACATTGCAGGAGAAGCTTAGTAACATTAACGACGCCACAATTCATGCGTATTGACTTCAATAACTGCGACGGGTGTGACAACATTGGGTGGTGGCCCAATGGCCACATGGTGGCCATGTTAGCGCTAAATTTTGTTCTATCGTTACATGAATTTATAAAAGTGGAATGATATTTTTAACAACGAATGTGTGCGGAATCTGGTATGACATTTAAATGTATTCAGGTTAGTCTATTTCCAAGTTCATGGATGGCATGAATTGAACTGATCACGTATTCAATCTTTAAGGAATTTAGACTTCTGATCCATAACATTGTTTAGAGAATTTTTGGCGAAATCACATAATTAATCTTTTGTCGACGCGTTTTGAACCAACCAGTGTGGTTCATCGTCAGGACAAGTTAAAAAACCTCGTGAAGACAAGTTAAAGAACCGATCCAGATTAGCTAGTTAAATAGTATGGGCAGAGACTCCAACGGCTAGATTACTAACGGTTAAATTTGACCTCATGACCTTAGCCAAATAATAATTATTTTAGCAAAAAGAATTATTATTTGGCTAGGTTCATAAGGTCAAATTTAGCCGTTAGTAATCTAGCCGTTGGAGTCTATGCCCATACTATTTAACTAGCTAATCTGGATCGGTTCTTCAACTTGTCTTGACGATGAACGACACTCGTTGATTCGAAACGCGTTGACAAAAGATTAATTATGTGATTTCGCCAAAAATCCTATTGGAAATTTGAATTATTGATTTACAATATTATTAATCATAATTTTTTAAGTAAATGTTTATGGCAAATTTTAATCATGGACTATAATATTATGAGTGACATAACGATACATGTTCATTTATCCTCCATCCGAAATCTTATGGAGAGGAGGGGTTGACATCATGATTGTTATAAAATAAATTCATTTATATATATTTGCAATAATTTTTCAATTTTAGAATATTAAAAAGTAATATGATTAGAAAAATATTATTTTAAAGAGTCTAAATATATTAAATTTTTCAATATATTAGAATATTTATAATACAGAAATCTCTTTACCTAATTAAATTTATTATGACATGAAATAATTATTATTTTTTTTTATATTTTTAATTATAAAAATAAAACAATTTATAAATAAAAAATATTTTTTAATCCATAAAATTATTATTACTATTATTTTTGAGTGATTCTTCTAAATAATAATAAGATTATAGGTTGTACAAACCAAAAAAATAATTTAAAATTAAAATTATTATTTCTAACTAAGACATATGAAAGAATGAAAGTAAATCTTTGAAGCATCATGAGAGCAATTGCTTTCATAACACAACCATGATCTTAATGAGCTTCTTGGATGTCATTGATAGAATGCCCTAGCATATGCCCAGAGTGAACTTGGCAGTGCAGATTTGGAGTGGATTTTGGTGGGAGAGGTCTTGTCGAAACATTTAGTTACAAGTAACTGCATGAAATTACTTAGAGTACTCGGTTCTAAGTGGTTGTTCAAGGCACTTGATCTCAGTGATGGACATGATTTGATGTGGATTATCAACAACTAGAGTTGATTCAGACTTATGCAGGAACGAAAAATAATGTAGATATAAACATAAACACAGATATGCAGTAGAAATAAATCTTCATTTCATTAATATCAAAGAACTGGAAGATGCTTATGTAACACCCTCCTCCCACATTTACCCAAGTTAACCAATCTGCTGGGGTAAACATGTGACAAGAGACTACTATGATGTGATTCAACTCCCTATGTACAGTTAAGTCTGTGGAACTAGCAAAACCAAACCAATCTAACCTTCCACCCATGCTACAGAAGCTTTAGGAGCCAACCAACCCTTCCAGGAAACTAACCCCTGAGGAAACTTGACCTTTCACTAATCTGGACCCCTAGCCACTCCCATGACAAGCCATGCATGGAACTGAGACCTTCTATTTTCTCCCACAACAAGGACATTCCAGCGACTGCATACTTTTTCATCCAGTTCTGTGGCATTGACCCTGGATTTTGTGACCTTCAGAAATGATAAATAACATTGAATAAATCGTACTAATGCAAACAATTATTCAATGACTTTAATGGACCCCTACTAGCCATGACAGACAATTTGTCAAACATGCCACAAATATGTAATCTATAGGTCATAATAACAAATCTAAGTATATGGATCTCATACTTATTTGAGACTCGTAAGAAGCATTGTTGTCATATTACAATTGCTACATTGTCATCCATTAGGTCATGTATTAATTGTACATTTAGTTACAACCAACATATAACCAATAGAAATAACAATGTTATAACAGCCATAGGAATCACATATAAACCAATACACTTACACATGTAATACTAAGGAGAAGGAGCTCTTATTAATGAATGAAAAAGCCAACCAGGGAATGGGACTTCCACGAACGAGCTGGCCACAGATTGGTTGAACAAAATTTTTCTTTCAGCCAATCACCCCATGTCATATTCCAAGCATGAAAATGGGACTCAGAACCAAAACAAACGAGGTTTACTCAGACTTTACTGCAATCCCCATTGGATCACTAGGCCCTAAACAAGTATGGGTGCCACCATATTTCTTCACATACACCATGAGGAATTTTCATATATCCTAGTTTCTAGGCTTTACTATATATCTCGTAATACAACAATTGAGGATTCCTAGGCCTAATAAAGACTCCACCCTCTAGGATTTACTGTATATCCTGCCATTCACCAACCAAGGATTCCTAGGCCTAATCGATGGCACACACCTCTAGGCTTTAGCGTATATCCCACCAATCATCGGTTGAGGATTCTTAGGCCCACCGAGGCACACAAATTCCAAATTTACCACAATTCCAATCCGGGCCAAAGATTCCTAGGCCTTGTGTTTTCTCTTTCAGAGACTACCTCTCTTAGTTTTTAAACCATCTGGCAATCGAACTCAACCAAATAACAAGAGCACCCATTAGATCATGGTTTTCTGGAAATGGCAAGGCAAGGCTGAAGAGCACTGTCACACTAGGCAAAACCAATGCCAATGACAAGAAGAGAACCAAATACATACATACATGTACCATGCATGCCATATCTAGCAAGGAAATCACACATGCAAATCAATACTTGTAAATAATCCCGATCTAGCTGTTATATTCTGCTCTTCCTTGCTTCATATTTGCCTTCTTAGTTCTTCCTTTTTTTGATCCAATGTTCGAGTGCTCCAAGAAAACTCTAAGTGTCCAAGAGTTTGAGAGAGAGAATAGAGAGAGAGCTCCAAAACTTAACTAACAAAAGGTACCAACTAATCCTCAAAAGCATTTTTATTAATGAGGTATCTATTTTTTCAATTTTCCATTATTTTCCTCCTCACATGCAATATGTGACCTTTGACCTTCCTTTTCTCCCAGTTTCATTATTTTCGTATAAAAAAAAATGCTAATTAATGCCACATGCCTTTCCAAAGCCTTTGCAATTACCTTTGCCAATTTCCTTTAGCCATAATAAACCAAATGAACACCTACACTATGAAGTTTTTCCTAGCACTCAGCTTGGAATACGTGTCCCGTGACCTTGGTTGTTATTTAGTGTTTATTAACTTTATTTACATCGAATTTTGACCAGGGATGTTACAAAACCCTCTCCCTTGGGTGAACACTGCCCTTGGTGTTCAATGACACCTACAACCAACAAGGCCATTGAAAGGAAAACATATTACCCATGGATATTTATAACTTAACTCGATGAAGTATTTCCAATGATCAACCCACTGAGAAGAAAACCAACATAACAACATAAAAATATAACAAACATAACAACATGAAACCCATACCACACTTGGGAGCTTTATAACACAACTCATGGCGGTATTTACATCCATATACATATATGCGTATACCAAAACATATGCCAAAAACATTCGCTCAACTACCGAATAGAGAAGGATGCATAACCCACATTTGATCCACCATCTCCCATGTAGCTTCATTGAGCTCAAAGTGCTTCCACTACACTTTAACCTACGTGATTTATCAGTTTCGAAGCATGAGCATCTTTCTCTACAATATACACTCAGGTTCTAGCTGGAATTCTTCATCACGTTCCACGTGCAATACAGACTAGTCAATCACATGATCAACATATTTAACATTCTTTTTAAGCAATGACACATGGAAAACATGATGGAATTTTATTGTCCAAGGCAATATAAATCGATAAGCGACTGGTCCAATCCTTTCAAGAATCTTGAAAGGTCCACAAAACCGAGGTGTCATCTTGGCACATGATCCAATCCTCAAGGAGCTCTTCTTGGGCTTGATGTGCAAATACACTTGTTCCCCAACCTAAAAATCCTTAAACAACTTGTTTTGTTCTGTATATGTTTTCTACCTATCCTTTGCTACCTTTAGATATTTCTTGATAACCTACATTTCCTGTTCCATCTCTGCCAATATATCTGGTCCAATCAACACCCTATTCACTGGATCACTCCAACTGATGGGAGTATTAAAACTCTGCCCATATAGTGCCTCGAATGGACTCATCCTCAATGACTCTTGTTAACCATTATTATAATCAAACTCAACCAATCGAAGGTATTCCTCCCTTCTCCTCTGTTGATGCATCACATACATCTTCAACATGTCCTCCAATATTCCGTTGACCCTCTCCATTTGTCCATCTATCTACATATGATAGGTTGTGCTAAAGGCAAAATTTGTTTCCAAACCTACAAACAACTTCTTCCAAAACTTGGAAGTGAACTTAGCATCATTGTTGTAACACCCCTCCATTGTATGTTAAACGTTACTAAGCTAAGCTAAGAAAAGCTAGGTGTAATATGTAAGAAGAAATGTAAATACTTTACTACTAAATAAATAAAATAATTTTATCCCTTGGAAAAGCGAGACACCAAGAGATGGTATTCTTGCCAAATCCCATGGGTGAATGGAAAGGGGTAATTATTTCATGATAAAACTTCTAGATCCAATTCTAGGTAAGCTTAATGGGTTGGAGATAAATATCCATTAAGCTACTTAGCTGGAGAAAGATGCTTAGTTAAGAAAAACATAAAATAAGCAAGCTTTTCTGGGAAAAGAATAGGAAAATGGATAAAAAATATCCATAAAAGAGGGACGTCACTAATGGAAACCATATCATGGAAGAGGGTATTAAATACCCATTGAAGAGATCAACACAGTGGAGCCATGGCAATAACTCTCATCTCGGGGTTGAATTGGAGATTGCCAATTCTAAGATGGGTGATAGTGCTCGGTTCTCCAAGTGACATTCTTTCCAATTTCTCTTGTCTGAACCACTTGCATGGGATGTATTATATGTTTAATCCTTACTTGTTATGTTGTGAATCACTCAGCTCAGACGTATAGTTGTATGTGTTATCTTTAATTATGAGGATGATTAAATTCTTATGCATGTGACCCCTATTGCATCCAAGTGTAGATATAGTCATGGGAGCATAGTAGGTAGTTATTAATAGTTGGGTCAAGGAGCTATATGGCTCATGTTACTAATGGTAGAAATTTCAGGTGACCTATTCATGAGTGGAATTTCCTGTACTACATTATTTATGAGATGATTATATAAAGATGCATGGGATAACTATTGAATCTAATTTTAATCACAATTAAATTTAGTGAAGGAACATAGTACATATCTAAACTTATGTGATATCTCTATTTTTAAGGTGTTGAATATTTATGCATGAGACAACGATGTATGTAGAATAATTATGTTTTAATACTTGAAATTGTATATGTTATGGTTCAAGTTATCTATGCTATGCATTATGCATCATGGGAATTGCATCCACTGAGGCTTGTTTAGCTATTTATTCATATTGCATAAAATATATGTCTCTAATACTTTCAACTATGTTAGTAGGACTATGATCATGATTCATGGCCATGCTAGCTACAGTAGATTCAAGATATCATTCAATTAATGCTTGTGTTGAGTCATCAAATAATTTTATTAGTTGCATGCCATGATTGATTTTTTTCTCCAAGTTGTAATTTATGCTTAAGGGTTGATTTGGAATGTAAGTTTATTAATTGAATCTAAAGATCCACGTCATGGATCCAATAACACATGGAAGGAGTTTGTAGCATTGTGCCCAAGGGGTATGTGACAAGTTGTATCAAAGCTCTAGTTCAAACATTTCAGCCTATGGGCCAATCTGCCTCTGTAAGATATGAAAAAGTTATAAGTCCTAATTTAGGTTTTACACTTAGGCCTTACACAATTAAGATGTTTAATGGATGGTTCAGGTATAAATTACCATAAAACAAATATCCCCGAATCCATAACAATTGAAAGTAAATTCTAAAATGATTTATTGAAAGGGATGTTGAAGAAATAACATATATATTATGTTAACTATATATATATATATATAATAAAATATAATTTGAATGGAGTTGGTGTAAAAATAATGGATAGCGGAAGAAAGAACCAGGTTTTCCTATAATTGCTCAACAACCGTGAAACTATTTGTTTTCCCATTTACTTAAAGGGATCGATTGTCTTTCTCGAGCTCTCTTTTACAAGAATTGAAAAGAGAAAGAGGACTGTGACAAAAATAGAAGTTGAGAAGATAGTTTTTTTCTCATTACTTAATAAAAAGTTAAATATATTATATAGAAAACAAAGAGTAATGAATCACTGGAAAAAATAAAATCGAACTCACGTAACTAATCTAAACTCAAACTAATTAAACCCATGATTGTATTGGATAAATGGGACTATTATGTTTCCTTTTAATTCTCTACATTTGGGAAAAAAATAATAATACTCCATGTGTAAAGTCATGAATTAAATTGGGGAAGTGTAAAAGCTTTTTTTTCGTTGGGTACAGTTTTCGGTGACGTGTTGGTAAACCATGTTACATGCTACTCCTTAACTATGAGGGGTCCTTTGTATTGTGCGATATAGTTGATAAAATTGGCATAGAATATGGGACTTGAATTTATGTCTATACACCCTAGAGGGAATAGTAGTAAAATCACCCCCAAAAAAAATAAAACTCATTGAAAATTTTCAAATTAGTGTTTATACAACTTCTTGGGTAAATGGAAAAAGGATAAGGTTTCTAGACATTTGGACTACTTCTGTGTATACACAGAGATGCCTCTTCAGAAATGAGTGAGGGCATGCCACTGAGCATCCTTTGGGAGACCGTGGGCGGTGTCAACAGGATGTGGGCCAATGAAATCTTTGTGTCTAGGGAGAGTGCAAGTCGAACCAAACCTATAGCATTTTCTTTCAATTGAGACATTGTTCATTTTGTTCTTTTCTCCCTCACACTACCCGGTCTTTTGGTACTTATGACAGTAGAATCCATCGTTGGGTGATTGTCGAGTGACATTTCTGGTTCGGGCATCAATATTCTATCAAACTTAGATGGATTCACCCTGGTGTTGTCCAACATCAAATCCAAAAACTAAGAAGCCATGTTACCTCATGCACTGGTGATACTAAAGGTCATAGTCAACTGAGAGAGTAAGGTTGGTTTCAAGTGTTTTCTTTCTTACCTTGCAACTCGCAATTTCTTTTACAAAAACAAAACTCTAACGCTCCCAAAAGCTCGATTGAATATGGTAGTTTTAGGAACTGGTTTCTATTTCTGGTAGATTGAAAGCATCACCACACAAGAATTAACAGAGAAAAGCACTGGACTGCTGTTTCCTTTGTCAAATACATAATATCGACAGTTGTTTCCCTTTCGTAGCATAAAGCCGCTCTCGAAAAATAATTCATAGGGATAAGGATTATCCCTTTGACAATGTTCATATCTATCTTTTCCTTTTCCGTTGAATATTAAATAGGAAAGACTGATGTTTTTCTTCAATATCACTTGGTTTGATCGCCTTAGGGCGAGATAGCCTGATGCAGAAAATTTAAAGGGTTGAGAGTGTAGAGGTATGGCTGTTGTGGGAATGAAGTTATCATGCTTGTGTTCAAGTCAATATTTTCAACTACAATTAGTTCAGTTCAAGCAGTGGATCAAGAATTATCCTTTTTCTTGTTCCATTATCGTAGCCCCAACATGAGGTGCACTCATTCCCCAAACTCCAATGTAGCCTAGCTGCCAAAATACTGGAGAGATGGAGGGCTAGGATTGCACCTCAATTTGTCTTCAAGTTGTCTTATTCATTCTCAAGGAGAGCACTACGGGTATCAAGAGCTCATCATGTACCAGAAAGTCTCATCTCATGCTTCCAAATATGTAAACGTATGCATAGTTTAGCTTACCATATAGGTTCATTTCCTATAAAACCCAACATGTTTTGTTATGAAGCCTGTTGATCCACCCACATCAAAGCAATCATCACCTAAAAATAAAGGGGAAAAGGCAGAACGTCGCTCAAGGCCAACCAAGGTAATAAGTAAGTGAAGTGGATTTTATGAATGTCGGACTTCCTGTCACGATGTATTTCTTTAAATCGAGATCTCATAGGAAAATGTGGGTGGCCAATCTATAATTAAGTCAATCACTTCGGCCACCTCCCTTCACTGAATTTGACTACCGTCAATAACACGGTTCGAACATGCGCTGGCGAAGCCCAACATATTTCAAGTTTGTTTCCTTACCCTCAATGAAAGTTGCATGCCATGTCAAGGCAGGATTCTGCTGTAAATGAACCGCTCCTCTAAAATCCATGTGTCCTTCCTAACAAATTTACGTGCCATGGAAAATTAAATGTAAAATATATGCAAGATCATTTTTGGGAAGGCGTCTTACAGTTGGTAGCTAGAATGAAAGGCCCTCCAACGATAAGAAATTGTTGTTTAACCAATCTATTTCTTCCACCACAGAGAACATTAGATGTGCTTACACTTCTACGGTACAATATCAATGGAAAATTTGCATTCCGAGGAACAGAGATTTGGGTAAGAAGACTAAGTATGTTTTTTTTGAATAAATACTTATAAGCTCATGCCCTAGTTTCTAAATTTCAACACCTTTTTATCGCAAGTGAAGGAAATCAACCAGAGGAAGTTTGTATGGAAACAATTCAAAAAGATATGTCTATTAAAAATAATTTTGAAAGTATTAATATGAAGGGAAGATTCTAGAATTGCATAAGTTGAAATTTTGTAACTAAATGATTTTGTACATTGGAAGACATTGTAGACTTGAAAAAAAAACATGGCAAATACCTATTGGTAGTGGTAGGTATTGTATATTTGGTACACCTTAATTTGTGAAAAACACCAAAATATGTTGATAGATATGCCATAATTTCTGTTAGGACAATGATATTGTTTCCCAATTTGTTTTCATACTTATTTAAGCAGTCAAAACAAGAGTAGCAGATTTAGGGGCACTTTGATTATAAATGAACTACACAGAAGAGTATGTATAGTTTATATGAATTAATTTGTTTTATAAATAAAACATAAGAATATGAGTACTTGAGTTGCAAATTTACATTATGTTTGAAGGGGATGCTCATACACACATACATATATGTATGGCTTTCATGTAGGCTCAGCTGCATGGTTGCAATGAGTTGCCTTGATATGCTTACATGTGTTGATGGATCAAAATTATCACAAAATAACAGGACTTAGAAACTGACTTAAGATGTTATATATTCATAATCGAGCTTGAGGAATAAACAAAGTGGAGATTTACAGTATATATTAGAGAGTCAAAATATGTGGTATATTTGATTCTTCATAGATACAATAAAGTTCAAATATTAAACTATATTAGAAGTTATTAATTAAATTTCTAAGTGAGTATCTATATAAATGAACAAGGTTGAATTTAACCCTTGCACTTGTATTGAATTTCTCAAGCCTTTGAGAGTGATAGTAGCATTGTGAGGAGGCTACAAATAATTCTGCAATGATGAATTATGGTGGAATAAAGAGTAATGAAAGGGACAACAAACAACTAACATGTTGATTTTTTTTAATAAGTAGAAATGGGCAACCAATAATTGGTTACATTTTATTGTGCCTGCTTATTGAGTGATGTGAAGATTAAATTTCTATGTTATATTGTGGAAATTCCCCAAAACTTAAGTTGTGGTTGAATGCTCTTGTGAGGGCACAACTACTCGAAACCATGAGTTAAAATTGACATAAATTTAGAGTGGGAGGAATAAAAAATTTTGTAATAATTGTAAAGTATGGTTGTTGGATTAAATTTTTGATGAAATTTAGTGATATGGTTATCATATTATTCTACTCATGTTAAAATCAAATTATGAGTGGTATGATTTCTAAGCAATAACATAGCTTAATAAAATACAAGCTAATGCCAGTAGAGATAGTCCACTCAAGGACATAACTTAATGAAATAAAGTTATCCATATAGAGATCTTGAAATATGAAGGGCATACATTTTGAATGCTTATGAAAAGAAAAATATAGATGAAATCCATACAAATCACTCGGAAGAATTTCATAATATTATATCAAAAATATCCGAAAATTGAATGAGTATGTATTCAGGAAATTCCCATGAAAAATCATTCAACTCATGAAAGACAAATCTTTGTGTGTGGTAGGAGACTATGTATTTTAAAAATTTTCTTTCAATTTAATATTTTAATAAGTGCATCCACATGGAATGATGCAGTATTCCCATTGGTTGAATCGTTAAAGGAAACTACTCCAAATATACACTGTTGAAGGAAACTAAACCTTAGCAGGGCATTATTCAAACATGCAGTAGTAACATGCATACCAAATTAAATATGTATAGTTTCGACCTACAGGTGTATTTGAGGAACAAAATATATAAACAATTGTAATAAAAGCAAAACACAAATTATATGTTCAAACTAGACTAACATGGGGTCAGAGTGGTGAAGAGTATGCACTGTATGCATGAAGACAACATACCTTCATAATATCATGACCTTCATAAATAGGTCAATTGGATTGGCACCCAAAAGTACAAATACTTAACCTAAAACTTCACAATTTTGACATGCATATCCATCCAGGTATGATGGGGTTTTGCTAATATCTTACAATAGGAATCTTTCAAATCCAAAGAAAAAGATGCTTTCAGTAGAAGAATTTTAGATCTTGCAAAGGCACTTCATATGGAAAATGATTAAAATTATTGAGGTATATATATAAACTTTATGGAAACAAACAAATTGGACATAGTGGTAGAGAAATTCAAATAAAACGTAATGGTTATTAATAAGTACACTAGATTCGGAGCATGACCTATTCAAATTAATTAACAAATTCTTGATAAAGCCTAAAAGGTTTCACATTAAAACAAATTATTAGGATCTAAGGATCTTATGCTAGTAATAATATAATACATGCACCAAAGGAGTGGCATATAAAAGGTTCTAGAATAATAAACCTTACAACAACTCATTGTTCAATTAATACAATCCTTTAACCATATTGGATGGTTAAGTGGTACTGGTAAGCGAGATTGTTGCATACAAACATAATTGTTTTCAATTAAATAATAGCTAGCAATCTATTCAAATCAATTGACAAGGGTACAATCTCATATTCATATTCGGTACCCCTATTTCCTACCAAGCAATCTTGGAGAAGTCTACCTATCATATTGAATTTACAATATTGTCTAGTTTTGGAGATGGCAACATAACAATTAAATGAATAATTTATGAACTATAAGTGGGGTATCAACATCCTAATGAGCTAGGTTCATACCTTGGTACACATAGTGCTTAAAAATTAATAAGTGCGAAATTGAGAATATTGGACCTTTCATTTATAACACATGTATGAGAGATGTATGTATTTGCATACTAATTGCTCAAACTAGTTTTGGACATACACTGAACTTTTTAGGGCCAACAAGGTGCTGGAAGTAGAGTTGAAAAGAGCAACTGTAACTCATATGACATGATTAGTTAAGGTGGAGTACTTTTGAGTACCAAATGATTATATTTTGTTAAATATACAGAGTTAAGGTTGTTATTAGACTTCGACTATAACATTAAAGTCCATACTAGACTATCATAGTTAATAGTCTGCATTGTGATTAAGTAGAGGCCATATTATGTTGTTGATAAGACTTGGTCTAGTTACCGATTAACTTCCAAAACTCCAAGTTATGGGTATGATAAAGTTGTAGTATGTATGATTACCTCTGTGGTACTAATTTGCTGAGATTGTATTGCAACAAAAAGACACATGAAAAGAATTTTCTAAATAAAATAACGTGAATACGTAAACATAAAATTATTCACTCGTTGCAGAAATTAAACAGATCCATGAAATTTCTTATTATCCAATCGATAAACTAAACAAGGTTTGATCAAACTTGCCTAAAGGTAATAAATAAATGAATTTTTGGCATAATACTAACATGGTTGAAAACATATGGATGAAGTATTTGTGTCTAGTCAATTTAACGTCATAAATTGCTCTACATAAATTATCAATCCGGGTATCGTAAACTGATGAAGTGTGGTGCACCATATGTGCTTAGTTAACCTTTTTCTTACTTAGTTGTTTTATAGAATTTATTTTGTTTTCGGGTTTTGTTTTTGTTGATCTCCTAAATTGTCTAATGCAAATGGAAATCCTATTCTAAGGTCTTAGGAATACTTTTAAAGATCAAATATGGATGTAGATTGTGAGACAAGGTTTATGTCCCTAACGGTAACTTCCAAAATTTAGCACTTCAAAAGATCTCAAAACATGTTATTGATGGAATTAGTATTTAAACAAAAGTGTAAGTATGCAGCTACTTCAATCAAACAAAAGATGAAATACTGATCATGAAATCACTGTCTCTACTGCTTGTCTAAATACAGAAATAAAAGTTAAGTTATTGCACTCAAACAAATCAAAAACTGCAAACTAATAAAAAGTAAAATCAAATCACATCATTCATAGTCTGATTCCTCGCCAAGTAGTCTAAGCTATGGATTTCGGAGATAATCATCAATAACATGAGCAATCTGATATCTAATTGCAGAAAAGTAAAACTAAAATCAAATCACATCAATTCATAGTCTGATCCCTCGCCAGTTAATCTAGCTATGGCTTTCGGAGGTAACCGTCAATGAAATGAATATCTAATTGCAGAAAAGTAAACTAAAATCAAATCACAACATTCATATTTTGATCCCTCGCCAGTTAGTCTAGCTATGGCTTTCATACGTAGCCATCAATGAAATGAGAAAATCCATTATCTAATTGCAGAAAAGCAAACTAAAATCAAATCACAACATTCATATTTCAATCCCTTGCCAGTTAGTCTAGTATGGCTTTTGGAGGTAACCGTCGATGAAATGAGCAATCCAATATCTAATTGCAGAAAAGTAAAATAAAATCAAATCACAGCATTCATATTTCGATCCCTCGCCAGTTAGTCTAACTATGGCTTTCAGAGGTAACCGTCAATGAAATGAGCAATCCAATATCTAATTGTAGAAAAGTAAACTAAAATCAAATCACAGCATTCATATTTCGATCCCTCGCCAGTTAGTCTCGCTATGGCTTTCAGAGGTAACCGTTAATGACTTGAGCAAGTTGATATCTAAACTAACTAACAAAGCAAATGAATAGGACTGAAATCAAAGCATAACTAAAATTTAAAAGCTAAAAAAAACAAAGTTGGCAGAGAGGTAAATGTCATGTCACTATTTGATGCAAAAACATGTAAAGAAAAACTAATCTACAATCAATTGGTTGAACACACTTGCATGAATTAAAATTGAATGAATGGAAAATCTAATCTATCAAGCTTAAAAGCAATAAAATGACGTAATGAAATCAAAGTAAAATTACAAAATAAAATCTACTCTACCTTACATTCTAATGTGCTCCATGACATCTACTTCACATCTCCTTCCATGTTGAGAACATCAAATATTTATTCAAATTCTTCAAAATTACAAAGTACAACAAAGCTCTCTAAAGCTTTCCAAAGCCATCTCATAAGCTAACAAGCTTAAGAACTAACAAGCTAAGACTAATAAGCTCATAAGCTAACAAGCTGAGACTAAGAAATGAAGGAGAGAGATCTCCTATTTATACAAAAATATGAGAAGCCATCTCATTAATGAGAGTCCATGAATCTCTCCCCTCTACCTCTAGAGTCCCTAATCAAAATAGGAACTAATAAGACACATGTCTTCTTAGAGTTACAATACAATTAGGAGATGTGACACATATCTTCATGATCTCATGATTTATTTCCACTCAAATTCGAATTTGGCCTTAGAGTGCCACATAAGGGTCTTCTAGAAGCCTCCTTTCAACCTACACATGTCAACAATCTCAACCCACTTGTTAGGTATGAGCATATGCACATTATTTTCTAATTTTTAACCACAAATTCACTTAAAAGGCTTAGAATTAATAAAGATTGGAAAAACATAAATGTGACCCTATGATAATGAAAGTGGGATGAATGTGGTGACATAGTAGTGAAATGGAGGTGATATAATGGACATAATAGTGAAAGTGTAATGGAAATGAATGACATTTTCAAGACCCAACAATATGCGACGTAGGTGATGTTATGGACATTAATATTGGATACACGTGTACATATGGTAATGTGTACAAACAATACACATGGTACTAGTATGGATGCATGATGATAGATGACATGTATAGTTGTGTGTGTATAATGCACACTATGAGCAGGTGAGCATGGTAGAAGGGGAGACATTGGGTGATTTCTTGGTAAGGCAACCGATCAAAAGTGTGTACATAGGCAGGACAAACGTAGAAACGAAGAATTAGTATTGGAAACTAAGGATAATTATCATATTTTGCTTCAGTATTAGTATACATATGACATATGGTTCTTCTTTATGATGGTGACATATGGGGTATGATTCTGATGTCTATGTTTGAGCTAATTTGATATGATATTTTATACATGTTGATTAGTCAAATGTGATAGTTTGACTTGTTCTGACTAATGCAGGGGAGCTGCAGGAAGCAAGTGTTCGAAAAGAACACAAAGGCATTGGAAGGATACAGGCGAAGAACGTGAGGAATTATATTTAAATGGCAGGCAACATAACTTGTAGCTAATCAAATAGTAGTATTTTATATCAAATTATGATATCAACTGTGGTAGACAAAGTTGAGTTTATGCATCTAAAATCTCTCACAAAATTGATTGAAACAAATGTCACAAGTTACGATGGTAGGAGATGTGCTGGTAGAACTCCTTTGTAACTGATATATATATCAGAAGATCTGCATCAGATGACAAGGCTGCGAGAGCCTGTAAATTCAAAAACAACAACCTGTGAACGAGGAAATAATATTGTAAGATGCAATAATACATCGAGGATGGTGTAAATTTAAGGGGGGGGAGTATGTAACACCCATCCATTGTATGTAAAATTCTACTAACCTAAGCTAATAAAATCTAGGTCTGATGTGTAACAAGAAAAGTAAATACTTAATTATTAAAATAATAAAATAATTTAATCACTTGGAAAAGCGAAAAACCAAGAAATGGGATTCTTTCCAAATCTCATTGGTGAATCAGAATGGATAATTCTTTCATCATAAGACTTCTAGATACAATTATAGATAAGCTTAATGGGTTGGAGATAAATATCCATTAAGCTACTTAGCTGTATAAAGATGCTAAGTTAAGAAAAACATAAAAGCCTTGCGGGAGAGAAAGGCAAGCTTTTATGAGGAAAAGCCTCATGGGAGAGAAATGTGAGCTTTTCTAGGAAAATACTAGGCAAATGGATAAAAAATATATGTAAAAGAGGGACGTCAGTAATGGAAACCATATCATGAAAGAGGGTATTAAATACCCATTGAAGAGATCAACAGAGGTAGTGGATCCATGGCAAGAACCCTTGGCTCAAGGCTGAATTGGAGACAACCAGTTCTAGGTTGGGTGGTGGTGCTTAGTTTTATAGGTGACATTCTTTCTAATTTCTCTTATTTGAACCACTTGCATGGGATGTATTGTATGTTTACTCCTTACATTTTATGTTGTGATTCACTTAGCCTAGATGTATAGTTGTATGTGTTATCTTTAATTATGAGGATGATTGAATTCTTATGCATGTGACCCCTATTGCATCCAAGTGTAGATATAGTCATGGGAGCATAGTAGGTAGTTATTAATAGTTGGGTAAATGAGCTATATTACACGTGTTACTAATGGTAGAATCTGTGTGTGACCACTATGCATGAGTAGAATTGCATGTAATACTTTATTTATGAGATGATTATATTTGGACGCATGAGATAACTATTTAATCTAGATTTAATCACAATTAAATTTAGTGAAGGGACATAGTACATCTCTAAACTTAAGTGATATATATGTTTTTAAGGTGGTGAATATTTATTAATGAGAAAATGATGCATGCAGAATAATTATGTTTTAAGGCTTGAAATTGTATAGCTTATGGTTCTGGTTATCTATGCTATGCATTATGCATCATGGGAATTGCATCCACAGAGGCTCATTTAGCTATTTATTCATACTCCATAAAATATATGTCTGTAATAATTTGAACTATGTTAGTAGGAATATGATCATGATTCATGGCCATGCTAGCTACAATAGATTGAGGATATCATTCCATTAATGCTTTTGTTGAGTCATCAAAAAATCTTATTAGATTCATGCCATGATTGATTCTTTTCTCCAAGTTGTAATTTATGCTTAAGGGTTCATTTGAAATGTAATTTTATTAATTGAATCTAAAGTTCCACATCATGGATCCACTAACGCATGAAAGGAGTTTTTAGTATTGTTCCTAGAGGTATGTGACAATTTTGTGACACAATCTTCCTTGGAACACCATGAAACCTCACTACATCTCTGATGAATATCTATGCCACATCACTAGTTGAATACATAGATTTCACTGGAATGAAGTGTGATACCTTTTCCAACCTATCTACCACAACCATGATGGAATCATTTTGTCTATATGTCCTCAGTAAACATGTGATTAAATACATGGAAATGACCTCCAACTTCCTCTAGAATCGGAATCAGTTGTAGTATTCCACCTCGATTCTTACACTCTACCTTCACTTGTAACAATACAAACATCAAGCCACAAAATCTGCCACTTCCTTCTTTAGATTTGGCCAATAATAAAACTTCTTCACTGTTTTCAATGTGTTATGATATCCTGGGTGACCCGAATATGGTTTTTCATGAAAATATCTCAACATAGTCTACTTGAGCTCAATGTCATTCGACACATATATCTTGTCCCTAAATCCGACCAAACCATCTGTTGTAAGACAATAGTCCACATCCTGGCCACTTGTACCCTGCTGTAACCCACGCTTAAGATCCATGTATATGCTATCATGTTTTTCTACCTGTAAAATATGATCCTATAAGTCTATCCCATAATAAATCATAACTTCTATATGATTCACTTGTATCTTCCTACTAAGAGCATCTACAACCTTATTCTCCTTACCCTTGATGTCCCTGATCTCAAAGTCGAACTCACTGATCATGGCCAACCATCTACCTTTTCTAGCATTTAGATTCGGTTTGGTCAAATAGATAGCTCAATGCACTATGATATCTCATCAATGCAAACCTCCTGCTAAGAAGATAATGCCTCCACATATTCAATGCATGGATGATCATTGCCAACTCAAGATCATGTGTTAGATAATTCTACTCATGCTCATGTAGTTTATGTGACTCATAGCATACTTCCTATCCTTCTTGCATAAGGACTCCACCAAGTCCTCTCTTGCAAGCATCTGTACGCACCAAAAAATCCTTGTCTGAATCTGCAATCTTTAACACTGGAGCATTTGTCAACAACTGTTCAAAAATTGTTGCACATTCCTCTGTCCATTCAAAATTCTTATCTTGACTCTATAGTGACATAATAGGATATGCAATGTGAGAGACGTTCTTGATGAACCTCCTATACTAATTTGCTAGCCCCATAAATGATCTTACCTCATCCACATTCCTAGGAGTTTCCCACTCCATGAGATCTCTTATCTTCTCTGGATCTACCACTATGCCTTCCTTGGAAACAACATCTCCAAAGCAATGTACCTTTGTCTGAAAGAAACTACATTTACGAGCTTAGCATACAACTGATTCTCTTTCATTACTATCAACATTGCTGTTAAGTGATTGACATTATTTTCCTAATTTTTAGAATATTTCAAGATGTCATCATTGAAAACAATAACAAATGTATCCAGATAAGGACGAAATACACTATTCATTAAGCACATAAAGGTAGTTGGAGCATTAGTTAAACCAAATAAAACTACAAAAAACTCATAGTGCTCGTACTTAGTCTAGAAGGCAGCCTTGTATATGTCATCTTCCCTGATGGGTACCTGATGATATCCTCATCTCAAACAAATTTTTGAGAACACTACTACTCCCTTCAACTGATTGATCAAGTCATCAATCCTCGACAATCAATACCTATTCTTGATGGTCACCTTATTCAAATTCATGTAATCAATGCATAGCTTGAGATTACCATCCTTCTTCTTCACAAACAATATCAATGCACCCCAAGGTGATACACTTGGCCTAATGTATCTCTTGTTAAGAATTTCTTCAATTGTAACTTTAGCTCTACTAACTCTAGTGTGCTCATCCTGTATGATGCCTTCAATGTTGGTGCTACCCCTGGTACCGACTCAATGGAAAAGTCCACTTCTTTGTGAGGCAAAAAATCTAAAATATATTCTGGAAACACATACTAAAATTGTTGCAAGATTGGGTACCTTCTCAATACCTACACATCCTCAACATCCTTATCTTTATCACTACAAATATGCACTAAAAATAACACACACCATTTTATGCAGTTCTCACCATTCTAATTAATATTTGCTTCTTCTTACCATACAAGATTCTTTGTTCTCCATTGTCATCCAAACACGCAAAGGCCTTTCCATAACAATCCACTTTGATCCTATGAAGATACAACCAATCCATACCCAAAAGCATACTATATGATAGTGATTATAATACATTAAAATATGTTGAAGTAGGCATACCATTCAAATGGAATGCACAAGCTCTTACCCAATGATACACTCTCTTCTTTGTACATGTAGCCAACTACACTAACCAGGATTTTGCATGCAATTCTTTATTTAAACCACACTTATCAACCAGGTCAGGACTAACATAACTATAATTAGATCTAAGGTCAATCAAAATGGAAACAAATTGATCACAAATATTATGATCCATCTCAATAATAGTTCCCTGGTGATCTTCTTGCTTGTTATCGTGCGCTACATAAACCCGTGGAATTCTCTTCCCAACATCCCCAACTTGTTGCGCCACCTGTACGCTATAAGTCTGAGGCCTACCACCCCGATTCTGTGGACAATCCCTCTTAATATGCTCCTTATGACATGTCCAACATTGCAACTATCATGTACTATCACCTTTATTCTACTTCCCTCCATGTTGTGACCCATTAGAATTCTTGTGAGGTACAACATTTTCTTTCTCACTTGCATCCTAAGGTCTTGTTCTTTTCAGCCACCATTTACCTTTACATTTTCCTCTCCATTTGCAACCTTACTAGGATTTTTTCTTGTGCTTTGACTTCTCGTAGCAATGCTTCAATTTCCCAATAAATTCCTCAAGTGATCAAGGCTCATCATACTCACTCCGATCTCTAACTACTAATGGAAATCCACTAATAAATATATGAAATTTAGCCTTCTCATTCTTAAGATACAGTACATACCTCAATAACTCTAAGAACATAGTCATATACTCCTCATTTGTCATCATTCCCATATTTACCTCATAAAACTCCTTAGCTTTGTTGTCGTAGTACTTCTCTGAAAAATACTTCTTCCTGAAAAGTATTTTGAATTCATTCCAACTCAACTCCTCTATCATGATGTCCCTAAATTGCCTCGCATCTCCCCACTAGATGTATGCTTTCCCTTTGAGGTTGAAGATAAATATTTTGGCCTTCATATGCTCTATGTATTCATGCAACTCAAAGAATTTATTCATCCCAAGTAGCCAAGATTATGCAAACGCTGGCTTCTTTAGATCCCCACCAAAGGTAGGTGGCTTTGTTTTCTTGAACTCAACTGTAAAATATCCCCTATCACTCCTCCTATAAGGATGATAACAATGATGATCATAGTTCCTACCAGAACCAGAAATAGAATATAACTTGTGTCCATCACGTCTCCTATTCGAAGTATCCAAGAGCTTCATATCTCTGATCATGTCCTCTCTATCAGACCTTTGCTCTCCATGAGATCTACTTTCATATGCCTCATTTGTTCTATCCTTGTAACCATGTCTAACTTAATGTGGACCCTATCTCTACAATTCTAAAAAAATCTAAAGGAATACTATATCGACTTATGCTTGTTTCTCCAATGTCTGAATGATGTTGTCATTATTTTCCTTGCAAATTCTTATTTCTTCCTTCAAGCTTCTCAATGTGTCTGGTAAGTTAGAAGAATGCTCAACACCACACTGCTCATCTGACCCATAGGGAGAATCTCATGATGGACTATTGTTCGGTCGATAACTATTGTTTTTATTCTAGATTGGTTACGGTGAGAAATTGAAAAATAATTAAGAGCTCCACAATATATAACAAATAATAATAACAATAATAATTATTATTATTATTGAACCAAGCAATTTAAACTATATATATTGAAATAAAACTATTGATTAAATTATAATCATTTATATTCACTGCCTTATCAGATTGACCGTGCTTCTCAGAGAAACTTTCGCGAGCTCTTCCTCGCTTTCCCACCAAGGAAAAATCAAGGGGCTATTTTCTATCTCGGTGCTACCTTTGTTTCTATATATCCTCCCACTTCGCATAGCCCCAAACATCAATTTATTTGCATAACCTGCTTTTCACACAATTACATCTTAATCCAAGTGTTCAAAGATTTAATGTAGTTACCTTGTGGTCCTTTGAGGAAGCGTCATTCCTTCTTGCTGTAGCTAACTGTCATGTCTACCATGAACTCGGTGATAAACCCCCCTATAACTCAATCGAGCCAATGCTCTACAATGCGCGCAATCTTGTCTTCCAATGGTTCTAGTCTGTGCTCTGATTCTGGAGTCGACACAATTGGTTTGTCGAGCCTACACCTTCCCTGATTGTCTGGTAGCTTCATGATCCAATCATACAACTCAGAGGGAAAGGATGCAAAGAAAATTTCATGGATTTTCGTGTATAAGCAGTGCTCCAACCACTATTCCTTTGATTGTCACGGATTCTTGTTTTCCTACGCCATGAACTCGTGAATCTTTCTATATAACCACCCTTAAATTTCTTTCCTTGTTGGATTACAGTGACATGACATCAGACATCCCTTATGCAGATCCCTGTCCCAGTAAAGGAACCATTTGTTGGCTTGTTGGGGCCTGACCTAGGTTCAAAGATGATTTAGCCAAACAAATCCCGGTACTATTGGCCCTTTCGTCAATAGTCCGTGGAGCGTGGAATGAGGTCTCACCTAAAGTAGTATGGGATGGTGCTAGAACTAGGTTTCCACACCCTAGGGATGTTTGATGGGTTCCAAATGGTCAGTAGTTTGACCCTACATGCACCAGGAAAAATTTTAAGAACCCCCTAAATTTGTAAGTATAATAAATCGACGAATCTCCATGGTATATAGCAAAAATGGAAGGCAATTTTATCAATAATATAATATGCATATATAAGTTTTTGGTGAATCTCTCACCATGCATGGCGAATATTTTACTCAATTATAAAATCTTGTAAGATCTTGGTATTACCATGGGTTATCATAAACCTGGATCTTAAAAATTACTATTAGTAATCTATAAAAATTAATAAAATTAATAGTTG
>APFE030189508.1:47093-114340 GCA_000404065.3 Pinus taeda
CTATTTGAGGTGATTTGTAAAAATGTACTATGATACAAAATATTCGCCCACTAAAAATTTTAAACCCCTTAATTTCGCCAAAGGGTGAACATTCGCCCCTAAAATTTTCTATGACATGCACGTTACTATGTGCACTTATCAGTGCCTTCGCGCAGCCCTACTCGGGAGCCGAATAGTTTTATCATCAAAATATTTACTAGTAACCTGATATTAGTTTATTAACTTAGCTTATCTATATGCTTTCAGTTATACTTAACAATATTCACCATTCATACAAGTGTGCATAGTAAATAAACAATATAAATGCAAATGACATCAAACAGTTAATAACACTAGATCAGATACATAAAATTTAGATAAAACTTATGTTTATTATTCTTCTTCCTTGGTTACAGACTCAACTCCGCCCTGCTCACTCAGCTGCAGGGGTCCACGCACTCACCTCACAGATTCCATCTAACAGATTCCATCCATTTTTCTATCTAACAGATTCCATCCATTTTTCTTAACTAACTACTTTACAACTTAGAGCCTCACTCTATTTATACAATCCCATGGTCCGCGAACCATGGGTAGGCCGACACTACATTCAAAACTTAGGGTGGACACCCCTATCACTCTAACATATAATTCACGCTCTGCACCTGCAATTCGCGGAGTTTTTACAACAATATTACTCAAAACTTGGGCTTTGGGCCCCAAACCATGTTGTGGGGGGATTCCATGCCCAACAACCCCAGGGAGCCCTATCCCAACAGGCCCCCAACACAACTCATTAGTGGTCCTGAGTCACACCAACTCGATTTTTTCTTATAGACCGCTGAACTCTGTATTCAATGCTTGCGGATATGTCATTCCCTATGCAACAACCTAATGAAATTACTCAACCAACTCCTCTGTAGTTGGACCTTCAACTGCAAGTCCCATGTTTCTCTATGTTTGTTGCATAGCCTTCAGCTTACTCTACACTGTCTGTGTCAACTGGCTAGGTTCATCTGCGCAGGCTTTCGTCCATGAAGATATGATGGATTCCTTCTGAAATAGCTCATCAATCTTGCTAAGGATGAGATTTCCCTCCTGTAATCTGGAAAACCTTTTCACTGGTGCTAAGGTCTGTGTTGTAGATATGATCTCTTTGAACTTACTACGCTTTTCTCAAATGTTGTATTTATAGCCCAAATTAAATTCAAATCCATCCATTCCCTCCAAATCCTTGTCATTAATGTGCTTTTAGAGGAAGATTTCCAAATATACATGTCTTAAATGCCCCTCCCCCCCACTCCCTTTAACGAAAAAATTGCCTTCCAATCAACTACAGTGCTTCCAACAGTCATTTTTTGGCCAGGTTGCATGGGACCCACCATTTGAGCATAGCTCCTTCATCACAAACTCTACGCCTTTCCTTGATTCGTGATGCAGCCCGTTCACTTTGCCCAACCATCCTGCTGGCAATGTAGTTTATAGTCCCCCACTCCCTTGCAACTACCCAGAGTACTAAGATTCTCCCACCTCCATATAGTCATTGTGCAGTGCTGGAATCACCCTTCTATAAATTTAACCAGCTCCCATTGACCTTTCTTGGAAACAAATTCCCATTTAGCTTCACGAGCTAAACTATGCCTCCATCCATAATCTCCTTGATAATATATGGCCCTAGCCAATTAATTTGGAACCTTCTCAGAAACTTCATGAACTTACTATCATACAACAATACCAAATATCCACTCTTAAAGGTGCACTTCTTAATATGTAAATCATGCCATTCCTTTTAGTGATCCTTCTACACTTGCTGATGAAAACCAGCCAAGAAGCGATCTTCCTCCAACTAAACTATCTATGTGAGGCATTCTTCCATGGTGTCTCGATCGACCATGTCTATAACTGCAAAATTCTACAAACTTGGCATGATGTACTCCATTGACTCACACTTTCTTGTCCATAAACCAGTCTAAATGGTGTGTCTCCAGTTAAATTTTTGTAGGTGGTTCTATACGCCCATAGAAAATATGGTATGCACACATCCCAATCATTCTGTTTTGTATTACAAATATTCCTTAACGCATTCTCCAAAAGTTTGTCAATGGCTTCCACTATTCCATTTGCATGAGGGTGATATGACATACTCTTCTGGTGACACATTTGGAACTCTCCAAGCAAGGCAACAATTGTTTCGTTCAAGAAATGTGAACCCCTATCGCTCATCAAAATTTTAGGGAAGCCAAAGCAACACAAAATTTATTCAAAAAATGAACTTCGCACTTGTGTCCATCCTACAATCCTTCACAAGTTGTACCTTAGCCCATTTGGTCAAGTATTTGGTCATTGTAATGATGTATCTTTCTTCAGTCTTCTTTCCTAGTGGTTGAATTGTTCCCACAAAACCTATTTCCCACTTATCAAATGCTTGTAATGACACTTCTGGGATCAAGGGTAATTCATCCCTTTGTGATGACCTCCCCATTCTCTGACAAACATCGCATGTCCTACAATAATCCTTGGAATCCTTATATATAGTTGGCCATCATAGTCCTTCTCATAGGATCTTCTCTGTAGTTCCTTTTCCCAAATAATGTCCTCCTGCAACTCCTCCATGCGTTTCACCAAGTATACCTAGTCGTTCATACTCAGAGATATACCTATGAAACACTTTATCTGATCCCATTTTATAGAAGTGTCCTATAATGATAGAAAAATTTGTAGCCCTCACCACCAATTCTTTCTGTTCCTGTGACGTATACCCTTCAGGGGTTGTACCCATGGATAAGAATTGGATTATGTCTGCAATGTGCACAACAAAGAGTGATGCATCAGGCAATCCTTCATCCAGGTTTGTAGGTTCATCACCATTCTCAATCTGCGACAGGTGATCTGGTCTAGCATTCAATCACCTTGGCTTCACAATTACTTGAAAGTCATATTCATGAAAGAGCAGCAACCATCTACAAATCCCCCCCCCCCCCAACACAGGCTTGTTGACCAAGTACTTCAAAGAAGAATGGTCTGTGTACATTTTGAAGTGTGCACCCAACAAATAGTGCCTAAACTTCTGGAGCACATACACCATTGCTAATCCTTCACGCTTTGTGGTTGAATAATTCTTTTTCGCCTTAGATAGATTTCTTCTCACAAAATCTACTGTATGGTCAATATCACCCGCGCCTGGCTAGGTTAGCAAAACTCCTAATGCTATGCAGGATGCGTCTACATGTACATGAAATTTCTTCTTCTAGTCAGGGAACAATATAATAGGTGTTGGGACCATTTTTCCCTTCAAGACATCTAGACTCTCTTGGAAATCATCGTCCCAACAAAACATCACATCCTTCTTCAATAATCTCTCCATCGGTACAGTGATCTACACACATGATTTGATGAACTTCCTATAATATTCTGTGTGGCCCAATGTCGTGCGCTGCTATTTGACATTTCTTGGAGACTCCAAATTGATAATTAATTCAATTTTTGCAGAGTCTACCATCAACCCCTACTTACAAAAGACATGGCCCAGAAGTCTCCCATATGGTATGTAGAATATGCACTTCTTTAGATTAAGGGATATATGATACTTCCTACAAGTATCCATCATGAGGCAGAGATTAGAAACATGCTTCTTTACTAACACAAACATTGTCCAATCATCAAAGTAAACCTTCAAATACTTATGAATAAATTCTTTGAAAGCTACAACTACCACCCTAGAGAAGATTTTAGGGGCATTGTTAAATCCAAAGGGCATAAATGTATATTGAAAACAACCCCACTCAATAATGAAGGTAGTCTTACTCTAGTCCTCTAGCACGATTTTGATCTGATGATACCCTCAAAACCCATCAGTAAATGAATAGGCTTCTTGACCTCCAACATTCTCCAACACTTCGTCTGTGAATGGCGTAGGAAATGGGGCATGGAAATAAGCATAATTCAACTTTCTTAAATCTACGTATATTTGCATTTCTCTCTTCATCTTCTTTTCCTATACCACCATACAACTAACCCAGTTTGACTTCTCGACAAGCTCAATAATCTTGGCTGCAAGCATCTTATCCAATTCTTCACACACTTTTTCCTTGTACTTAGGATTCAATCGATATGGGCATTGCTTCACTGGCTTCCTATCTAGCTTCAGAGTGATCTTCATGACACCCATATCGCCTATTATCCCCTTCAGATCAGAGAAATTGGTGGGAAACAAGTCTTGATACTCCCGCAATAACTCTGCGACCTTGTCCACTATGTCCTTGTCCCAATAGTCACCTATGTTTTCGAACTTCAGCTATATTTCCGACCCAATATTTATTTAATTATTCTTCAAGGGCTTTGAGATATCAGGGAATTCCACCTTATTTCTCATGACTTCGCATTGTCCCTATAATTAAGAAATATTGATGTTCCTAAGATCTTCCTCACCTTCCTCAACAGTCACATTGTAGCATTCCAATGCATGGCGTAGGTGCATGCTCTAGTCTAGTTGTACCCATGCAATAAGTTATTTGGGCATTCTGAATATTGTAGCTTTGATCTCTTGTAACACTTCGTCAATAAACTCAAATCCATATTCAAAACTGAAAGTTAACAGAAAAGTTTCCTTCAGAACATCCCACTCTATGGTTTCGTTTCGCAACTCTGTTTCTGTATACTAGTTGATCGGAATAGTATCCAAAGTGTGGTAGAATATATGAACCCATTTTGGCTATTGTTCTTCTCCCCATGCCTTCATCCAACAAGCTAGATTCTCACACGGATCATTATTTCCTGTATACTTCTCTGTAATGTGGGTATTGGCATACCCACACAGCAACTTCATCATTCGTCAATATTCCTTCCAATATGGAAAGTTGTTCTTATGCGTACCCCACCATGTGGCAAGCATAGCTCTTAGCACAAGGTCTAATTCCTAGAACCGATGTTCCTCCAAAATATCCCTTTCAAATTTATATAGAAATAAATTAACATCTTCTAAACCATCATGATATGGTAAGTTGCATACCTTAGTGTATATGCACCGGAGTTACTTAGTAATCTTGTTGTACCATAGCGACGATGCCTCTTGCAATCTATTATGCCAGTGCTCAATCTCCTCATCTGAATATGAATTGTTGGAGGTTTCCTTCTCCCAAGTAATCTACCCATCCATCGTAGGGTTGATCCAATCCTCATCCCATGTAGTAAACTTATAGATTTGCTCAATATCATCCTCCTCATAGTAATCTCGGATAGGTTCAGTATATCACACACCCTCGGCTGGATCCAGTGGAACATTAACCCTTAGTTCCTTATTTCCAAATATCATGCTACGCTTCTTGAGGTTTATGACTACGTTCATATCAAATTTCCAATCAATGCCAAGTAGTGTTGAGTATGGGTTACTATCGTCCACTATTTCAATCACTTCAAAATTGGCTATGGCATATTCCCCTTCAATATCCACAATTAATCCATGTAGGCACCCCATAGGTATAATCTTTTGTTGATTCTCCATTCTTAGCTAGATTGGGGACCACTGTAGTGTTGGTCTTCCCATTCCTTCCCAGGTTTTCTTTGGTAAAACATTTGCATCAGATCCCAAATCAAGGATCACCTAGTCCATTTTAAATTCTCCAATCTAGGCAATCAATCTCATTTTGTGACCAATACTTTTCTTACCTTGTTCCACCTTGTGCACTGCGCATTGCTCTGGTAGTGGCTTACCCTTGCCAGTGCAGTTATCTATCAACTCTTGTAGTCCCTCTTCTGCTTTTTGGTCTCTTAGGAGCTTCATGCAGGTCTGTAAGAAAGATGTCAATAGTGAAGGGTCTATTTCTTTCGCTGTACTGACTCCTTTATGCTTCTCCTTGTGCGCATTCTAAGCCCTTGAGGTATAAGCTCTTGCGTTCATGAAGCTCCTCTTTGACTCCATAAATGTTTCCTTCGCTTTATTCCAATTGAATCCAACATCTTTTTTAGCAGCCTTTCATACCCATGTATTTTCCTTTGTGTGTTCCCCTTTATCCTCCCTGGTAGCTATACCACTGCACGTAACAATATTAACACTAGTTCGATCTTCACGTGGTTCTGATCTCACCATCTCGATGTTCTAAGTAGGTTACTGATTTTGGGTCTTCTTTTCTTGCATCCTCATGATGAGCATGGGACAATCTTTTATGACATGATAAAACTAAAAATATCCAGAGCTCCACTACAACCCGGTGAGAAGAATCCTGATGCCGGGGTATATCAGACTATCAGAAGGTCCTGTCTCCAAAAAGTAGCAGCCAGACCAGCTCTTATGCCTTGCGTCGAGATTTCTCCTGGCTTATTAGTCACGCTAATTGTAGAAAACAGGCTAATCAAGGACGAAGACATCGACAATATTGACATGAGGGTTGTGTTGGATTTTGAAAATCTCGTGCAAAGTGACCTGGATCTCCACAATTATAACAAATGATTTGGCCTCATCCTCTTCGAGCTCCTCCTACTCATTGTCTTCCTCTTCCCTTGAATCCTCCATGCGCTACAGTTGTGCCTTGATCCTGCTGAGGACATGCCTCCATATGTACTCTATATGTTGGCATTTTGTCCACCATCAATTCATAATTTTAGAAATTGCCCTCATCATGACTGACATATTTGCAGAAGTTGCAAAAAAATTGTTAGGAAGTCTTCACAAACTTCTATAATAAATGGAAATTATCCGTTCTATATTTTCCTATGATATGACAAATAGCGCACCATGTTACTACACTTGTACTTATCCCAATGATATTTTCTGGCTTTACGGGGACAGGACCTACCCCCACTAGATAATTATGATACACTACGAAATTATCCTTGTTGTGACCATTCCCTTTACATTTCAAACACCATACTTTTACGCAGACCTCATTCGGGACTTCCTTTCCCTTTTTGACAATTTGCAACTCCATATGCAGGCTAGCCAACTGTGACTGAATCTATTGCACTCCCAGATTCATATCCTAAATAGGCGAGGCTTCCAAATTCATAGAAATCTCCAGGGTCTTAGCCTGCGTTCCAATCTTCTATTGTGACAATGGAAATCTCAAATGGGGTAATAGCAGAGAACTATACCAATCATTGTGTTTTTCATCCATGATCTGCATATTAGCTTGCTGTAGCAAACATTTCAAACTTTGATCAAAATCCAATGTAGATTCATCTACCCTCTACTAGATCTCTTTGACCTTTGTTACTTATTGGGCTTGTGACTTAGGCTTCTTGAATTCATAATTTAGCACATCCTTCATATCTTTAAGCATCATAGCTGGATGAATCAAACAATACTTAATATACCAACTCAATGCTCTATCTTGTAATGTTGTAATCAGTTGCACTTTCTCTAGGTCATCATCCATTATCTACTGTGACTTCCACACAACATCTACTACAAACCAAAATTGTTCAGGGTCTTCTATCCCCATACCCTTCAATATAGGCATTTTCATAAAGTTCACTATATTGAATAGCAGGGTTGGAGGTGGAGGTGGAGGTGTAGGTGGAGGTGTAGGTGTGTGAGGTGGAGGTGATGGAAGAGGTGGAGTGGATGGATTTGGTATCCCCATGATGCCCCGATTTATCATTTGTGGTGCACCTTGAGGTGTTTTTAGATTATTACTTTCTTCATCACTATCAGATGCTCCCAACAAATGACTGTAGTCAGCACCTGAATCCAAATTTGTTCTAAATGGCTTGCCACTTCAGATATCTCCCATCAAATCCTGACTAAACATCTATTCAATGGCATAACTCATTCCTCACACAATAGCCTTTTAATCCAAGTTTTCAGAGACTTCAGATACTTACCTCTTGGTCCTTTGAAAAATCAACATTCAACTTCACTATAACTGATAGATGTATCGATCACGAACTCAGTAATGAATCCACCCAAAATATTATTGTTCCAATAATCGACAACCCTCATGTTCTTATTTTCTGGCCCTTCCAGAGGCCTCACTAGCTCTTGAGTCTAAACAATATGTTTATCTAACTTCCACATACCTTGACTCTCTGCTAATTTAGACAACCACTCATATAAAATGCACGGAAAATAGTAGAAGAAAATCTCATGTTCTTATGTATACATGTATCTCTTCAACCACTCTTCCTTCGATAGGCATGGATTCCTATTTTCCTAGGCTGCAAATTCATGTAGCTTCTGATCTATCCACTTTTCGATCTCTTTCTTAGTCGGTATCCACTAATTTCTCATCACATAATCCTTAGATAGATCCTAGTCTTGACAATGGAACCATTTGTTGGCTTGAAGGGGCTTGGACCCAGGTTCAGAGTTAGTTGTGCTAACCAACAAAACCTACACTACCAACCCTTTCACAAACAATCCATGTAGTACAAGTTGCAGTCTCACTCGAGGCAGTATTGGGGGATTTCGAAACTAGGTTTCTTCATCCAAAGGACTATGTGATGTGTTTCTATTACTTTTAGGGCTTTATTTCGACCTTCGCAAACCCTAACCCTTGAAACACAAAAATTATGTTAACTTACAGATAACAGTTCTAAACTCTTCGCTAATTTCTTTAAACATTCATAACATCATGTAATTAACCAGATCTATCACTTTCATTCATCTCTTAAGTACTTTTCATGATAAATTCAGTAAGCATAGTGAATAGACAGTAAATGCAAATGTAAAGAGTAACACAAAGATACACAAGTAATTCTCAAAAATAACCTTTATTATGCTTAGATATTCAATTACAAACTCTTATTACCTTGTGCACATAGCTACAAGGTTCCGTGCACTCAGCTGCGGACTCACCAAGGTCTCTATGCACACAGCTGTAGGAGCCTTCCCCTTCGCTTAAGTAAAAGATACAAACTTATTTCTTAGATCAATCTGTGCTAGATTAACTAACTTCCTATGACTCTCTATGACTCCTTTTTATGTCATCTTCTATTACAATACCATGGTCTGCAAACCATGGGCAGGTCACAAAACAATTTAACTCCTAACCAAATAAGGGGCTTTGACCTTCCTAAACACCCTTTGACTCCTATCAACCTTCGTGCTCAGCTCCTCAAAATTTGGAGACTTTACAACAATAACAAACTTGTTTACAAATTTGACCCCATGGGACCTTGTCCCAACACCTTTTCTGGTTACCTTTCTCATCACTATACTGCTAATATCCATTTACACCAATGGACTGAGCCAATCTAATTGATTGTCATAGTCTTACCTTCTACTATGCTTACTTATGCATAAAGCTTCATCTGAATCTCACATTACATGTCAAGTACCACACATATCTCCTCAAGCTCCATTAACTTTCCTCTTTCCCAACCAATTCCCCAGACTCAAAACATAAAGTGAAAGAATAGAAACAACAACAAGAAAAAAACCATGAAAACCAATAACAACACGACCCCAAAATCAAAGTGATATGACCGTACTCTAGTCATAAATAAAGCTACAAATCAAGCACAAGTAAATGAAAAAAAAGACCAAATGCACAAGACTAAAAATGAACACCATGACTCAATCCTCATGTTTCCCAAGGAAACTCAACCGGAGCCTTCTTAAAGATTTCAGGCAACCTCTCTTTGCCATGCAATCCCTTGCATCATATTTCCATAAACATATAATTGTCAGTGTATATATAAACATAGAAATACATCAATTACCTTACCTTGTTGTTCCAAGCACATTGGCTTATAGCTGAAAACGTCCATGCCATATCTCAAGGGATTCCAATTCCCTTGACAAATCCACCTATAACTAGAGACTAGCTAATATACATGTCAATTACATGTCCATGAATATAGCACACCCACATAATTTTAGACAAATCAAGGTTGAGAAGACTTCCAGTGTGCAGAGAACTCGTTTGTTTGGAATTAGGGTTTCCAACATATCCAAAGGAATTCTTACCTAATTCCTTTATTTTACCTTTAACCTGCTGCAATTGAGTCCTACTATATATTGTCACATCACCCAACTGTTATTTATATAA
The DNA here is from genome assembly GCA_000404065.3 of Pinus taeda. Lineage (NCBI taxonomy): Eukaryota > Viridiplantae > Streptophyta > Pinopsida > Pinales > Pinaceae > Pinus > Pinus taeda. The sequence continues at coordinate 57,059 of APFE030189508.1, forward strand.
ACGCATCAATTATTACCTCATCATGCTAATACCAAGCATGTTTCATGCAACTTCTCACACATGTCAACCACATGTTCTAAATATCAAGACAATCATAGCTATCAATTTGAAATCAACTCTTATAACAATCATATCATAATCTATAGCCAACTCATATTCATTAGACATAATGTTGCAATTATCACCTACTACACTCAAGTAAATATGAATTGTCTCAACACATAAGTGTTAGCATAATTATATTAATACAAGATCAATCCTTCATGCCATCCTATAGACTCATAATCATATCATGCAATAAATCAATCATTCAACAAATTATAAATATACCATGTCAGATAATTCAACTAGGCGACATAATAGGCACCAAACAATCAAACACCAAATAAACGACATAATCAACAACGAAGCACCCAGTATATTACATAAGAAAAGACTTACCTTAGTGTATATCAGGGAGGCAATATTTTCTCCACAATCAATCTAGGTTAGCATAAAACAAATTCACAACATATCAACTCAAACATAAATCATGATATCCGTAACAGTAACTAACTAACATTTTCACATCATAAGCTCATAAGCATTTGTCATTCATGCATAACAATCACATATGTATGATCAATCTAGATTAGTATGACACCATATCATAAATATGTTAGCTCATACCTAAATAATGCAACCATAACCATATACATAGGTCAAACCAGGTTAACATAATACATATAATATCAAGATCTTCAATGCAATGAACATAACCATCACGCATATGACCAATCCAAATTACAACATCAAGATCTCAATGAAATGACCCTAATCATCAAGTTAATAGTACATAACAACAATAAGCTATATATCATGCTCATCAACAACATTAAACTGAATCATCAAGCTAACTGTCATATAGGAACAACAAGTTAACTTATAACATAATCATGAAGTTATCTATGATAACCAACAATAACAATGCTTACAACCCCATGTTATTATCATTCTTGACTATATGACACATGTTTATATGACTATACTAATCAACTATCATCTATCATGTATGTAACCATAACATCAAAAGCATGTACATATACCTAATGTATATAAACCTAATGCATATAACAATCCTTAACTTACATACCTGCATGCCAAACATACAATACATGTACGAAGATTTGCTCTTACCCCAAAGTCTAATGTTGCAACCTCATTATGATGATCTACATCTCCTGCTCTATCACAACCAACACATTAGCATCATAATAACCAATAGTGCCATGATGACCTAAATTGCATACAAAGACTTCACAAGGCATGTTTGAAATACTATTCAAACTATAACCAATACCATACAACATAATAATTGTATATAGACATATAAAAAATGAGTACCAAATCATACACACGTTATTGTAGATAGGTCCAGTCATCAATGTACGACCATATCAAGTACACAAACCATGACCTCATGCATGACAAAAACCATTAATCCATTGTACACATCGCCATATGCAACCATCAACATGCATAAGCAATGTCTAATCAATTACATATACGCATGAACACATGTAGTTGAGCATAAGAAATCAATTCTTATAATCAACTTATAAGACCAATACATGTAATAAAACATACAAGAATGCAACCTAACATATGAGGATGTAAATAGGCACCATAAAATCAACATGTAAGCGAAATATAACCATATGAAACCAGTCACTTACTCATGACATACATTTCACGAAATCAATATCAAATTCTCCATGAAACCATACTACAACCCTAATGAATCATCAAGGAAATGAAACAAGACAATGAAATGTAAGCATAGGAGATACACATGCAATTGACATGCATGCATGACTAACAAATTCACCCCGTCTAGTCAAAGAGCTGAACCATGCTCTAATACCACTTTGTAACACCCTCCTCCCACATCCACCCAAGTAACCATGCCAACCATGGTAAATATGAGGCGAGAGGCTATTATGATTAGATTTGACATCCTAGGTAAACTTAAGGAAGTCAAATTAACGAAACAACACACAAAATAAGCCAACATCATCAATAGAACCCTTAGGAGACAAGACATCCATTAAGAGAACCTGTCTATGGGTCCCACTACTTTTTTGGACCTCTTAGTCCATAGTCGCTCTCATGCTATGGGAAATGGAGCGACCAAAAACCTAAAGTTGCTCTCATAGGTCTGCCTGCTAGTGACTATGGACTAAAGTTTCCAATTCTATGCTAGTGATGCTAGGATTTAAGACACTTTTTTAGGCCTAGAGCCCAGGCCACTACCTAGAATGGAATGAAAGATTAGAATCAAGTAAAGTACAGGGAAACAATGATGCAAAATTAAATATTTGGCCAAGACCTTAACTAGACCCCTATTAGCCATGATAGGTATTTCATCAAACATATTGTCAACATGTAACCTACAGGTGTAAACAACATAATTAAGTGTAGGGATATCATACTTATCTCAGAATCACCATCAACCATTGTTTGCTCAGGTCATTGGTTGCCTTATCACTTATTAGGTCATAGATACTATATCCATTCAAATACAAGTAAAATCATGATGAGAGCCATACATAGCTATTGTCATAAAATATATATCTAACCAACATAATAGGAAAATAATTACAATGAACATATTAGAAATCAAAATCCATACATATATTACTACATTTACACATGAAAATCAATGGAATGAATTTCTCATTAATCAATGTAATGAACCAACCCATGATTGGAGGACCACGTTCCACCCAACCATAGATTGGTTGAGCAAAGTCTCTCTTTTTAGTGAATCACCCCCATGCCATGTTCCAAGCATTAATGTGGGACTTATAGAACACATCATAAAAACCAATCAATGTGGATTCCATTAGAGTTCTCTGCCTACACCATGAGGAATTTGAGTGCCTCTTAGTCTCTCAAAATTTACGTGCATCCACAGTCTGATCTAGGGATCACTAGGCCCTACACTACGAGATACTCTCCAGTATTTATCATGCATTCCATCTTAGAATCACTAGGCCCAACGGAGAGAATATCCACCTCTTGGCTCTACCGTATATCCCACCATTCATCGAGAAGGATTCCTAGGCCCACCGAGGCAGACAACTTGGGTTTACTGCAACCCACAGCCAGTTCAGGGTTTACTAAGGTAGTGGCTTCATGTATATTCAGTCCAGTTCAGGGTCTACTACACCATGTGTTTGTCAATTTGGAGTTCCACTCGACTATGCTTTGAATCTAATCTGACCATCCCACATAAATCAAATGAGATAACCCATCTCATCAAAGCTATAAGGAAATGGCAAGGTTAGGCTGAAAATACTACAACACCCATCCCATGCATTCCAAATCTAGCAAGGAAAATACACATGCAAGTGGATACTTGCAATGAGGCCTATTGTACCTACTTGATCCTGGCTTTCCCTGCTTGATCTTTGCTTCCTCTTATCTTCTTTTCCTTTCTTTATCCAATGCCAAAATGTTCCAAGAAAAACTCTAAGTGTCCAAGAGTGAGAGAGATGGAGAATAGTGAAAGAGCTCCAAAGCTAAATTGGCAAAAGGTTACATTGGCCGAGCCTTGCCAACTAATGCTCAGAAGCCTTTCTATCAAGGAGGTGTCTATTTTCTTCATTTTCCATTATTTTCCTTCATTTTCCTAACACGCAACCTGTGACCTTTCACCTTCCTTTTCTCCTAATTTCCATTATTTTCATAAATAAAACGTCAATAAATGCCTCATGCCTTTCCAAAGCCTTAGCCATTGCCTTTTCCAATTTCCTTAGCCATAAGCAATCAAATGAACACCCCATATGATGTCTTTCCTAACATCCATCTTGGAATAATTATGTGATCATCCATGGTATTTATATATTTTTACATGAATTTTTAACCAGGGTTGTTACATGCAAAGCCATGCATGTCCAAACCAACTATGAAAGCACACATGCATAAGGTTACCTGCAAGTATTCCTATTGAAGCTTTTTGATCTTTCTTTCCTTTCCTTGATCCTTGCTTGCCTTCCTTTCCCTTTGCTTGCTTGTCCTTTCCCTTTCCTTGCTTTTCCTTCCTTGATCCAAAGTTAGAGTGCTCCAAGAAAACTCTCAGTGACCAAGAGAGTGAGAGTGAGAGAGAATAATGAGAGAGCTCCAAACTTGAACTTGAAAAAAAACATGAACTAGTCCCTAGAATCCTTTTTATTAATGAGACCTCTAATTTCGTCATTTTCCATTATTTTCCTTCATTTCCCTACTCACATGCAACCTGTGACCTTTCACCTTACTTTTCTCATAATTTCCTTTATTTTCATAAAAAAAGGTGCCAAAAATGCCTTTTGGTCTTTTAATGCCCTTGGCTAAGCCTTTACCAATTTTCCTTAGCCAAAACACACATCTAGTGATTCCCACTAGGATATATTTTCCCAACATTCAACTTGTATAAGTGTCCCTTAACCGTGGTCTTATTTTGCATTTATTAACATTTATTACATGAACTTTTCACCAGGGTTGTTATAGAACCCTCCCTCTTGGGGGAACACCGTCCTCGATGTTAAATCACACCATGATATCAACAAAACTATTGGAAAGAAAACATAGTTCCTATGGAGCTTTATATTTAGCTCATTGTAGTATTTACAATGAAAGACCTTCTCAAAAGAAAAACATCATGACAACATGACAAGATAACAACCATAATAATATGACACCAATACTGCTATTGGAGATTTATAACTTAGCTTGTGGTGGTATTTACATCCATATACATATACATACATAAAACCAAAACATAAGCAAGATATATGCCAAACATATAGCAACATCAAACCAAAATTTTTGTGGCTCAACCAATAAAAAATGAAGGATAGAGGGCCCAAATCTGATCCACCATCTCCCATGTAGCTTCTTCAAGTATAAAGTGCTTCCATTGCACTTTAACTTGATCTATGGCTTTGTTCTTGAGCATGAGATGTTTCCTCTATAATATGCACTAAGGCTCTGACTAGAAATATCCTTCTTACTCCACCTACAATACAAACCAATCAATACCATGATCAACATCCTTTATATACTTCTTAAACAATGAAATATGGAAAACATCATGGAATTTCACTTTTCGAGGTAGTACTAGTCGATATGCCACTGGTCCAGTCCTTTCAAGGATCCCAAAAGGCTCACAATACTGTGGTGCTAGCTTGGCACATGAACCAATCCCAATCCTCAGAGAGATTTTGTTGGGCTTGATGTGCAAATATACATGCTCCATAGCCTGAAACACCGTGAACAAGTTATTCCTATCTGCATAGATCTTTTGCCTATCCTGCATTGCCTTTAGATTCCTCCTTATAACTCACATATCTTTCTCCATGTTTGCTAGCATATCTAGTCTAATAAGCACCCTATTCACTAGATCACACCTTTTGATGGGAGTGTTACAACTCTGTCCATAAAATTCCTCAAAAGGACTCATCCTCAATGAATTCTGATAGCCATTGTTGTATGCAAACTCAACCAATGGAAGGTACTCCTCCCATTTCCTCTGTTGGTGCAACACATACATACTCAACATATCCTCCAAGATCTTGTTGACCCTCTTTGCCTATCCATCTATCTATGGATGATAAGCTGTATTGAAGGCCAACTCTATACCCAAGCTGGAAAATATCTCCTTCCAAAACTTGGAAGTGAAATTCACATCCCTATCCGACACAATATTCTTTGGAACACAATGCAATGGCACTATTTCTTTGATGAAAACCTATGCTACCTCACTAGTTGAATATGTACTCTTTACTAGAATGAAGTGAGCTACCTTGCTCAACCTATCAACCATGACCATAATAAAATAATGTTGCCTCATTGTCCTCAAAATACCTATGATGAAATCCATGGAAATGACCTCCCGTTTCCATTCTAGAACTGCAATAGGTTCTAGTAGACCACCAAGATGCTTATGTTCTGCCTTGACCTACCAACACTCTAAAGATCTAGCCATGAACTCTACCACTTCCTTCTTTAGATTCGGCCAATAGTAGAAATTGTTTACCACCGTCAATGTCTTTTGATATCTTAGATGACCTGAGTATGGATTTATGTGAAACTCTCTCAAGATAAGCTTCTTGAGCTCACTACAATTTGGTACATAGATTCAATCTCGAAACCTCAACAAGCCATTTGCTTTGAGACGATTGTCTACATCCTGATCACCTGTACCCGTACCTACACTCTACTATAACCTTTGCATGAACTCCATGTATTTTCCATCCTGATGTCTTGCATGCAAGATCCTATCCTATAACTCTATGCCATAATAGTTCATAGTTTCTTTATGATTTACCTTTACCTTCCTACTAAGAACATCTGCAACTTGGTTCTCCTTCCCTTTGATATATTTGATATCGATGTCAAAATCGCTAAGGGTATCCAACCATCTAGCTTTCTTGGCATTTAGGTTCAACTGATCAAATAGATATCTCAACCCACTATGATTGCTCATCAATGTAAACCTCCTGCCAAGGAGATAGTGCCTCCACATCTTCAATGCATGTATAATTTCTTCTAGCTCAAGATCATGCATTGGGTAGTTCTTCTTGTGCTCATTAAATTTATTTGACTTATAGCACACTACCTATCCTTCTTGCATGAAAACTCCACCAAGTCCTCTCTTGTAAGCATTCGTACACACTATAAAATGCTTGTCTAGATTTGTAATCTTCAGGACTAGTGCATGTGTCAATGAATGATTAAGTTGCTTAAAACTAACCTCACATTCCTTTGTCCATTCAAACTTCTTATCTTTCCTCTTGCAAGTACGCGATAGGATATTAAATGCATGAGAAGTTCCTAATGAACCTCCTTTAGTAACTTGCCAATCCAATAAATGATCTCACCTCATCCACATTCTTAGGAGCTACCCACTCCATGATGTCCCTTATCTTTTCTAGATCTACTCCAACTCCTTCCTTGGAGACAACATGTCCTAAGTAGTGTACCTCATTCTAAAAGAATCTACACCTACTAAGCTTAGCATACAGTTCATGCTCTCCTAGTAGCCTCAACACTGCTGCTAAATGTTCGACATGATCTTCCTAATTTTTAGAATATACCAGTATGTCATCAATGAATACAATAACACACTTGTCTAGATAAGGATGCAACACACTATTCATAAAACACATAAATGTAGCTATAGCATTATTCAAACTGAATGGAACAACAACAATCTCATAATGCCCATACCTGGTCCTAAACGCAGTCTTGAAGATATCCTCCTCCTTGATGCATACTTGATGGTATCCAGATCTCAGATCAATCTTCGAGAAAATCATTGCTCCCTTTAGCATATCAAACAAATCAGCAATCCTTGGCAAAGGGTATCTTTTCTTGATCGTTACTTTGTTCAGATGCCTGTAATCAATACAAAACCTAAGAGTACCATCTTTCTTCTTCGCGAACAACACTTGCGCACCCGAAGGTGATACACTTGGCCTAATGTACCCCTTGTCCAACATTTCCTTTAGTTGCAACTTTAACACAACCAACTCAGGTGTGCTCATCTTGTAAGGTGCTTTTTATGATGGAGACACCCCTCGAACTAACTCAATAGAGACATCTACCTCCCTGTGAGGTGGAAACTCAGTAATGTCCTCAAGGATTACATCCTGAAACTGCTACAAAACTGGGTACCTACTCAACACATCTAAATCGTCAACCTCCCTACCCTTATCACTAGAAATATGCACTACAAACATAACACACCCTTTTCTATGACTACAGTTATCCTGCATAGAAGTAACCATCCTAACTAATGTAGGCTTCTTCTTTCCCTACCAAGTCCTCTTTTCCCCACTATCATCCACAAAATCAATGGCCTTGTTGAAGAAATCCACTTTAGTTCTGTGAAGGTATAGCTAATCGATACTCAAATGCATGCAATATGATCTCAGTGGAAACACATCCAAGTGTGTTTTGGTAGACATACCATTTAACTCAAATGAAAAATCTCTTACCCAATGGTGAGCTCACTTATTTGTACCTGTAGCCAACTATACCAACCAAGATTTTGCATGCAATTCATTTCTCAAACCACACTTATCCACTAGGTGAGGATTAATATAACTATAGTTAGATCTAGGATCAATCAAAATAGAAACAACTTGATCACAAATCTTACCATCCATCTCAATGATCGATGCATGATGATTCACCTGCATGTTGTCCACAACTACATAGATATGAGGAAATCTATGAATAACATCACCAACTATATGCACCTCCTAAGCACTATAGATCTAGGGCCTATCACCACTCTGATACTACATACAATCCTTCTTACAATGATCCTTATGACACATCCAACACTGTAAAGGTTCTCTACCACTGCATCTAGCTTGCTGCTCTCCATGTCGTTTCTCAATTGTATTGAATCTCTTGTAAGGAACTGCATTCTCTTTCTCTTTTTCATCTTGAGGTCTTCCTCACTTTGGTCACTATTTTCCTATATTTTTCTCCTTTCCTTTCAAGTCACACTTTGACTCAACTTTGTGCTTTGGCTACTAGCAGTCCTTTGATGAATATCTAAACCTTGGACTTCTCCTCCTTGAGGTAAGGCACAAATCTCTATAGCTCCAAAAACCTGCTAGTATACTCCTCGTCTGTCATAGAACCCATCTGCAACTCATAACAATCCTTAGCTTTGTCATCATAGTACCTCTTCGACATGTATTTCTTCTTGAAGAGCCTTTCAAATGCATGCCAAGTAAAATCATCTTCATTAATACCTTTAACATTCTTCACATCTTCCCACCAAATATCTGCTTTACCTTTGAGACTGAAAAGGGATATCCTTTCTTTCATTTTTCTAAATAATCATGCAATCTAAATAATTTCCTCATACCAAGAAACCATGCTTCTACATCCTATGATTTTTCCATCTCTCCATCAAAGATAGGTGGCTTCACTTTCCTGAACTCATTTGACAAGTATCCCCTATCACTCATCCTGTAAGGGTGATAACGATGACAATCATGATGTCTATTAGAACCAGAACTAGAATAGTACTTGTGTCTAGTAGCTATCCTATCTGGAGTGTCCAACAACCTGCCATCTTTGATTATCAGATCTATTTGACCTGCACCCACCATAGGACCTGTGTCTACTAGGAGACCTATTGTTATATGACCTATTATTTTTGTCCTCTTTCCAATGGATGATCTCAAGTGGCCCTTGCCACTGCAATTATGACAAACTCTAAAGTAGTATTGCATTCACCTCTGCTTGCTTCTCTTATGCTTGCATGATTTTATCATTGTCCACTTTACAACTCCTTATTTCTTCCTGCAATCTTCTCAATGTGTCTTCCAAATCAGAAGAATGCCCCACACCATGTTTCTCATTTGATGCATAGGGATATTCTATGTAGTTTACCACCTTTCCAGCCATTCGATCTCTTTCCTGCAAGGCATACTGTGTCATCTAAACCAATTAAAATAAACCAACGTACCTTAGCATAACTTGGGTAGGATACCTTATCTACAATATCATCAAATCATTGTGATACATATATAACATAATCATAATGGCATATAGACATCTATCGCATAATTTCATCAACACATAAACATCCTTCTAGATGGGTCCCAATCATCAATACAAGGCCATATTAAGAATGCATGCTTTGACCTTATGCATGACAAAAAAAATTATCCCATCATACACATTGCCACATGCAACCATCAACATGCATAAGAAATGCCTAATCAACTATAGATATGCATAACCGAGTGTAGTCAAGCATAAGCAATCAATTCTTGTAAGCAACCTACAAGGTTGATATATGTAATCAAATAATGAAGAGTGCAACTCCACATACAAGGATGTAATCAAGATGCATATAATCAAGTAACTAGTCATATACTTCCGATTTTACATTACAGAAAATCACATCAAACTCTTGATTACAACCATGATCAATATGACACAATGAAACAAGTACATGGAACACAAGTGTAGGAGACACACATGCAATTGACATGCATGCATGGCCAACACACACTACCCATCGAGTTTGAGGGTTCAACCATGCTCTAATACAAATATGTAACACTCCTTCCTAGGTCTACCCAAAGTAGCCATGAGAACTAGGGTAAACATGAGATGATAGGATATTATGATTAGATTTGACCTCCTATGTGAGCTTAAGGAAGTGGATTTGACAAAACATAACACAATAATCCAATATCATCAATAGAAACCTCAAGAGCCAAGTCAGCCACTTAGACAGCCTGTCCCTGGGTCCGACTACTGTTCTAGATCTCTTAGTCCATATTTGCTCTCATACTAAAGGAAAGGGAGTGACCATCAATCTAAATTCTCTCTCACAGGCTTGCCTACCAGCGATTGTGGACCAAAATTACTAGTTCTATGCTAGCGAGCATGACATTTAAGCCACTTTTCTAGCCCAAAATCCTAATCTCTACCAAAAAATTTCTACAACCTTAAGAATTCATTAAAGACATGATAAAAATGTGTATAAATCAAAATCAACCTCAGGTCTAGGCTTGAGTATCCCCAACTAGGACTAACATTCTGTCAGACACTTAGCATCAATGCAACCTATAGGTCTAGGATACAAGAAAGAGCATAAATGACTAAAACAACTTATGAAACATAACCAAAAGGATCACCTCCTTCTCCATTGAGCTACTACATCATCGATTATCTCTTGCATCGATCCATTTAATAGTTACAAGTAAATGCATGAAATAACAATTACATGAACGAGTCATTTAACCATGCTTATAACTAACATAAATCCATGTAAATATGAGAGAAACGACAACCATTAAATCCACATATAAATTAGTGTAAAAGTAAGAGAACTTAACATTTATTAATCATAGGAAAATCTGACTAGGTTCGGGACTTCCAAATGCCACCTAATCATAGACATGGCTGAAACAAATCTCTCTTTCAGTCATTCACCCCTGTGCCATATTCCAAGCATGAATGTGGGATCTCATAGAAAAACCAATCAAAAAGAAACCAAGGGAATCTAGAGGTTAAACCACCTCCACCCTCATCAAACTGTGATCACACCAAAATCGATGCTTCGATCACAACCAAATAGAGCTTGGAATTCCATCGAGAATCCATCACTATCCTTGAGGAATTTTTCGTCTCCTTGTATCTCAAGATTTATTGCAATCCAAACCCAAACCATTAGGCCCTAAACTGAGACATCTCCCTTGGGCTTTAATGTGTATCCTACCAAAACTGGTCAAGGGATTCCTAGGCCTTTGCGAATGGAACTAGAGACCACCTCTACCCCAGATTCCAAAATCCATTCGACAAACCAAAGCTCAAAAACCAAAATAAGAATCCCAACCCCATGGCATCCAAAAAATGGCAAGGCTAGGCTAAAAGCCACTGTCATAACCCAACAAAACCATGCCACCAACAGTAAGTGAACCATACAGCAACTGAAAATCCATGTACGTCCAACATAGCTTGGAAATCACACATGCAAAAGGCTACCTGCAAGTATTCCTTGTTGAAGCTGCTTGATCCTACTTTCCTTTCCTTTATCCTTTCTTGCCTTCCTTTACCTTTCCTTGCTTTCCTTTCCCTTTTCTTACTATTCCTTCCTTGATCCAAAGTTAGAGTGCTCCAAGAAAACTCTAAGTGACCATGAGAGTGAGAGTGAGAGAGAGTAATGCGAGAACTCAAAACTTGAACTTGACAAAATCCATGAACTAGTCCTTAGAAGCCTTTTTATTAATGATGCCTCTATTTTCTTCATTTTCCATTATTTTCCTTCATTTTCCTCCTCACATGCAACCTACAACCTTTCACCTTACTTTTCACCTAATATCCTTTATTTTCATAGATAAATGTGCCAAAAATTCATTTTTGTCTTTTAATTCCTTTACCTTAGCCTTTTCCAATTTTCCTTAGCGAAAACACATGTCTACTGATGCCCACTAGGATATATTTGCCCAACATAGAACTTGGAATAAGTTTCCCTTAACCGTGGTCTTATTTTTCCTTTATTAACCTTTATTACATGAAATTTTCACCAGGGATGTTACAAGAATGTTGATTTGATTATAGCTAGAAAGTACATCCATGAATGAATAAACCTCACAACTAGCATATTCATTAATAATATGGTTGATGGAAGGGGTGGGATAATTATCCTTTGGAAAAGCACAATTTTTGTCCCTATAATCGAAACATACATGAATTGTTCCCTGCTTCTTCATGACGAGAAAAATATTTAACACCCAATCAAAGGGATTGGATAGATGAAACCAACATGTAGAAGTTTTTCAACTTCATATATAACTATGATAGACTTCTTGGGATGGACTCGACGAAGGCGACGCCAGAATAGTGTAGTATCAGGATGCATTTTTATTTCGTGAACCATGATGTTTGGATCAATCCATGGAATTTATTCGTAAGACAAGGAAAGGTCATCTCGAAACTCCTCAAATAAAGCTTTGTAAGTCTTAATCTCATTCGAAGAGAAAGCCACACCGATGTGTAGATTATCGAAAATACCAAATTTAATTGAGATATCGAGAGGGATAGTCTCTTCAATATTCGATAGGTTTTTCTCTGAATCAACTTCATGAATGGAAATAGAATTCATTGATAGTTCAGTGATATTGGGTTGATGAAGGTCATTAGGATTATCCTCAATGGAATATTACAAGGATGAATGATAGTGATGATCATCCCACGACACCTCACCTTGCATCATGATCTCCATGATTCTGTCACCAATAGGGAATTCGTGAGAGAAATGATCAGAAGACATGCCATAATCCAATGAGCCATCGAACCAATTAATCAAAGAGACTAGATCAAATTTAGCCACACATGCTAAATGAATGGCTTCATAATCAAGCTCATTGGGGCTAAGATGCATACGGTCACCAAACATATCGATGTTAGTTTCATTTGGTACTAACCAATGATGAGTTGGAATAGTAGAAGAGGATATCATATTGATATAGGAAACTGAGGAAGAGTTATCAGGAAGAAAAGGAGGAGGAAGCGAAAAGGTTCCCATGAGAGAGGAATCCTTAAGAAATCTAACATCAACAAGCTGGTATGGGTAAAGAGTTTCACCTACGAGAGGGACACTTCAAGTAACTGGACAATTAGAGGAGAAAAACCTGATTTATTCGATGGCTACTATGTCACCTTTATGAGGAAAGGTGATCATTCATAAATAAGTCGAAACAATCAAATCCATGCCATAAACCCATTTGCAACCCAATAGAATATTATAATTGAGTGGTTCATCAATAACTTCGACTTCTATGGATATGGATTTACTTCCCAATTCTACTTGTAAGGAATTCAAAATCCACAAGGTTTATATGTTCTTCTGTCAAAATCTTTCAAGGTTGTGGGTGATTGCCTCAATGGAGGAGAGCCAATGGCCTTCCAACAAGGTAAGGACATGATGTGAGTTGAGGTTCCCTCATCCACAATAGAATAATGAATATTATTACCATGGCTCACAGCCTGGATCATAAATTATAATTGAACCAGAAGTCAAGGTGTATGGTTCTCATGATTAAAAACAATTAGGTTGGAATTCAAAGGACTGATGCATGCAATCATGGAAAGCAAAGGATTTTTCTGCACGCAACAGTTTTGTAGCACCTCGAGAGTATACATAGCTGATGAAGACTGAACCAGGTCTTCAACTAAGATGTAATTCTGAGCAATTCTCATGTGAGGGTTGAAAGAAGATTTATGATAATGCCCTTTGGAGGCTTAAAAGTCAAATCGGTAGGAATCGTAAGAGGAGAAGATTTTGATGGAGATGCAACATAACTGGTAGGTTTATCAGTAGCCTGACCATTCAGGGGATTCACATTACCATAGCCTTTATTATGGATGTCGACCATAATATTGATTTTTTATTTAGTGGAAGAAAGCATCAAAATCGAGTTAGAGGTAGGGTCCCTAGCGACCAAATGAGTCTTCTAATTTGGAAATGGATATGTAAACATGGTGAGTGACATAGATGATTTCAAAAATTGATTCACTTAGGCCTCGTGGGAACAATCACAAGTGAAGTGTTCCTCAGTAAAAATCAGGCATGGGTAACGAGGTTTCCGTTTCTTGTCAGAAGATTGATCATTTTATTTATTTCATAGAGGATAAACTTTCTTCTTCTTACCATTTTCTTTCTTCTTACTTCCTAGTTGTTGTTGAGATTTACCTTAATCATAATAAATGACATTGATCTCGAAAGTAGAAGCCATAGGAGGATTGGATGGAGGGCTTTGGGCAGTTATGGTAAGAGAAATATTAGATGTTTTACTCACTGAGTGAAAACTGGCAGAACCAATCACACCATCAAAAACATGAGATTCTTTACTAGAATCTTGAGGAATAATGTTCAAAGGTTGTGAAGCATTTGGTATCTTATGATAAATCATGCCAAATTGGGTATAAATGAGATCCAAGTATTGGGCATGAGAAACTACTTGCTCTTCTGCTACAAACCCATTGATAGCTGTGTCTTTTATTATAGGGGGAAACATAGACTTATTAAACCATTCCGCTAATAGTTGATCAAGAACATATTCCTTAACCAATCATCGGTGACATCGCCACTCATGAATATGATCATAAATCTGAGTGGAATCAGATTGTTTGAAGTTGGTCAGAAGTTCCATTCCATCTTTCTATCTAATGGGCAACTCGAAATGTGTGAGGAAGGTGGTAGCCAAGGAACTTAATTTGTTAAATGAAGCTCTCAGTAACTAAATATACCATTTAGTTGTCATATCGGTAAGAGTGAGTTGGAAAAAAATAATTGAATCGAATTGTCATTAAGGGTGTTCAACAAACACCACATATGATAAGCCATGAGATGCAGTGATTGGTATTCTCTAGGATTCCCATTGAATTTTGGGATATCAGAAGGAAATTTGGTAGGAATAATCAGCCACCAAGGCGAATGAGTAATAGGATCGTTGGTGATCCGAGTCAAATATGGAAATTTGAGAGTTTCCACAAACGGAAACTACCTATTAAAATTTGGTGGATGATAACCCAGATAAGAGGGAATAAACTTAGCAACAGGTATATGTGCTCCATGATATGGAGGTTTCTGATGAAGAGGAACATGGGCATTAGAATAAGGAGAATTTTGATAACTAGCATATGGATAACCTTGTTGTCTAGCTCTAGGATAACCTTGCAAATGTTGGAGTGGATGGGTTTAGACTTATTGACCTTGATAGGAAACTTTAGGTATAGACTGATAAGGTTGATACTGTTGCACCATGGGATTCTAGATAATTCCAATAGAAGGTGGATTCAGTGGAGGTGGTGCCATACTATAAGAAATTTGGCCCACTAGAATTTGAGGAATACCTTGTCCAAGCAGTTGAGACTGTAAGGTACCTTGTAAAGGTTGGGTAAGTGGAACCTGAGGGTACTAGATGCCGACAAGATAGATTGACTCACAATTGCAGCCTATAAAGGTTTTCTTACATGAATTTGACATTGTAGATGTATATATTGATAAGTAGGAATTTGGGATGTGGACAACACAGATTGAGAATTCGAAAATGGATCCATAATCGAACCAGGTTTTACAGGCAAAGTGCATTGCCAAAAATTAGCAAGAATTCCATAATATGGAAGATTTAGATAAGGTTGAGCATCAATTTGAAGTATACAAAAAATAGATTGTCCCCCTGCCAAAGGAGGAGGGGATGATGGAGGAAACTTCCCCCCTTGTGGAGGGTACCCAACATTAGGAGAGTTAGGCTATTGAATGTAACCAAGCCCACTAACATAAAGGCTAACCTAATGTTCAATTGTAGGTAGGTGGATGAGAAGGAGTAGGATGTGTAGTGCTCATTAACAAAGTGACGTATGGAATTCTAGAAATAGGTAAGAAGGGAGAGGTCCATGGATTGGATGCCACACCAAAGAAGGTACCATATATTGACTGATACCTAGGTGGGATAGGTGGGCCACCATACATATGTGCCTTTGGTGATGTCCCAATAATGGATGAAGAAGAAATGTTACTGGTCTCATCCATAGTCATGGACATAGTCCATGATACCATAGCAGATTCATTGATGGTTAATTGTCCCAAAGAATATTGTAGCGAGAAACTCATAGGTGAGCGGGAAGAATCGGGTAAAGGTGTTTGTGTTTGAGTTTGGAGAGGAGGAAGAGGATTATCTTGATAAAGGTGGAGTCCACTTTGATGAACAAGAGTAGAGGTACATGGTTATTCCTATGGGATCTCTTCGATACTCATAAGACCATGTGGAAGGGGTTCACTGTCAAGTTGAAGATATATAGTTTTCAGTTGTGTTTGAGACATAGGAAGAGAAGAGGAAAATACTAAAATAACAAGTGAAGATGGTTGAGGTACCTAAGGTTGAATAATCTCAAGTAATAAAGTCTCTAATTCAATAAAGTCAGGTTCAATGACCCGAGGACACAAATTATCAGGTGCTTTGGTTTCAACTGTGTCAGATTCACTAGCAAGTGATGAAGTAATCTCAAGCTCAGTACTCAAACTAAAAGATGATTTTGGGAGATCAGATTCAAGAGGAGGACCAGAAGTAGTTTTTGAAGTTCTTGATTCTGTACCTTGCATCTTCTTATGCTTCTCATGATGGCTAGGAGTAACTTCTAGTGGAAGAGGAATCTTATATTTCATTCTATGCGAATGACGAAGAGGAGGGGTGTTTTCTTCCACATTGGATTAATAAATTTTAAAGATTAACACAAAATATAAATCAAAAGGAGGGTAAACTGGGCATAAAGTATTACCAAGCAAACAAGAAATGCAATATACACCTTTTGTGAACTAAGGAATTAACGTATGCGAACGCAATCTCCTTGAATGTTGTGTTCAATGTATCACAATATACAAGGCAACTGACTCCGTTACCTATGGTGAAAATAGAAACCTATGGTGGACTTCCAAAATGTAGTTGATAGTACAAGGATGTGTAGTTTGTAGTGTTGTCTAATGTGTAACTGTTTGATGAGAGCATTCCCATATACTTTTCATGTGTGGACCACCATCCAATATACCTGAATGTATGTGGAGTATGATCATATGCACTTACATACATGGAATGGGATATCACCTTCTAGATACAACACTGACGAACAATGACACCTCATAGATTTAACAACATCGAAACAAGTCTCTAGCCTAGACCTCTAAATTCTTGTGTTAATGTGACAAATTCTCTTTAGGTTGATTCAAACCATTTTGAAGTTTATCTTTGATTAGGCTTCAATTTCATGGCTCACCACAAATTTCACTTGGATATCCTAAAATGAAAGCTAACATGAAGAAATGGAAACTTTCCCTTTCAATGAGAATCTATCTAAAGGAGGGAAGGGACTAAGAATATGCAACAAGCAATAACTAAGTGAAATTCCCTAAAATGCAACTGTTCCAATTAAATTTACTCATACAACCCTAGATGCCAATGCAAAGAGATTTTTCTTTTTAATTTCCTCTTAATTTTCAAAATTAGAGAAAAACAAGATGGATGTCTAATCACTGATAAAACAAAGTTTTCAAAACGATGACTAGAACACCAATTATTTCAAGTACTCAATGACTAAACAAATCAGTTCTCTAATGACCTAATGACAAGAATAAAGGAAAATATAAACAAATTTGAATCAAAAGAAATCAAAACCACAATAAAACTACATGGAGGCTTCTAAGAGACACTAAGACACCGAAGGACACAAAGAAGTGAAACTGGAAGAAGGTTGGAGAGAGAACAAACCAAAACAAGGAAAATTTTGGCATGAAACAAGGATCATCATAGGTACTTAAGGGACACTAGTGCTCTGCAATGTAGGCACAGATAAGGTTCAGGTGCACTACAAAGCAGGTACAAAAAGGCTATGGTGTACTACCACACACTGTCTCTAGAACAGAGGGTGCATTGATAAAGGAATCTCAAGTTCCAACACAAAAATGCAATGGAATCTCAATGAAAGTTCTTCCTATGTCTAATCAAGACTGAGTGAGACTACACAGATCAAAACAAGAAGCAAAATAGACACTAAGGGATTGAATTGATCCTCATCAGAGTCATGAATTTGTTATACCTAATATACGACTGCAAACATAAGTGTCTTCCCTAGGCTTGATGGACTTTCATAGAATAGAAGAAAGAAAAGGGAATGATGTCTTCCTTAAAGTAAGTGAATGATGGTATGAGGCCTAACTAGAATCTGTCGCGGGCTTCACTTGTTCCTAAAATTGTATGCTCCAATCCTGGCTCCAATTGATATAATTAGAACCTGCATAATCAAACAAGATAAGCGAAATATCTACAACATCTACGTAGCACAATCCAATCACTTCATTGAATATATCAACTTGGTGTTGCAATACATGAAATCATAACATCATATATAGGAAAACAATATACTCTTTCTATTAATAGAAATGAAGAGAATTACAAACAAAAATAGGAGTTGATCTTGTCGAAGAGTTCCCCAAGTTGACTTGTCCTTTCCTTACCACAAAGCATGCCTCTATGTTAGCCTAATAAATGGAATAATGACTCTCAAAGTAACATCATGAGGGTAGCATCAATCTTCAAAATCTAACCCCTTTCCCATGGATGGTTGTAAATATATAGATGAGGGAGGTAGTTCATGAATTCTTATCCATTTACTAATCAAGGATTGAGATCCACTTGAGATGGGAGGATGACCTCAAGGGATAAGGGGTGAAAACTCCAAGGTAGGATAGGATAGGATTTGAGACTCTTATCGAAGATAAATGGTAGAAACAACCTAAGGAAGCTACTGGAAGAGGAAGCTTTGAGATAATTTTTATTTTTCCTGATTTTTTAGAATCAGTGCACCCCCATGATTGAGCAACCTACTGGTGATCACTACATGTGCAGGGAGAGTCAACCTGGTAGTCAACATTGGTCCCTAAATGTCCAAGGCATGTTGGACCTTAAATGATTAGAAACCCAACAGTCAAGAGCAAAACTCAAGGATTTATCAAAGTCATGGTTAGGGATTTGTGTAGGGATGATCAAAATATGTTGAAGGATCTGAATTGGTCCTGTTTGAAGGCCTATTGACCAAATTCAACAGCATGGCCTATAACAATATGCCAAATATAGGTTTTTAGTTGTTCTATGGCAAGTGTTTGATTAAATGTATTTGTGAACTATGAACACTTGCATTCACCATGATCAGAGGAATCCCTTGACAAGTTGTGTTGGAACACTTTGGTATCAATCTCCAAAAAAATTACTAGCTTCTATAGAGTATGGAGTTTTCATGGATTTATTGAGAACATGATCCATAGTTGCATAGTTTTTTACTATCAAACATATCATGCAAAAAAGAGTAGATGTAGAAGGATTTCACAAGTGTGTGGTTCACCATATGAAGATTAATGGAAAAAGTATAAATTTCCACATGAAACTATCCTCAAGCCATAAAATTCATTTAAATGTTGTGTTATAGATACATATAAAGATTTTACATTGTCAACTCTGGCACTGACAAAGTTTCTTTCTTCCATGGAACCTATTGATCATGGAACTGTAGATTTAGACCTAAAGAGTGATTTATTTACCACCAATCCACTTTCTTTTGACCCTCCATGGACTATACATATTGGCATTGATGCAAATGCCACTTTTCACATTGTATTTTCAATAATTTGGGCCTTCTCATTCTAGTCCATTATCAAATCCATTTTTCAGTTCAATAAACGAAAAAAGAAAGAAAGTGGATGATATATAGGTGGCTCCATGTGTCCCATCATGATCCTCAGAGGCCACAATCTCTGATTTCATAAAATAGGGAATCTGTGCACCCCAACCTGGAGCAGATTTGCCCAATTTATCTAGTTGAGTGACATCGATAAGTATTAATGCTCATATAAATACACAAAAGGATGATAACAAAATGTGGTAACATAATTGTATTGATGTAATAAATGGTGTATATAATAATGGGAAGCATGAATTTCATGAAGCTGCAGAAAAATTCAAATAGAAAAGTTTGGACTCAGTTCTAGCAATAGAAATCATTTAAAGTTTTAGATGGTTATCAGTTGCAAGATCTACCAGCAAATCACCATCGAAAATATGAAAGAGTTTCTATTAAATAGGATACAATGAAATGATAAAGTTATTATGGTCAAGGGGACAAATACATTATTGAAAACCATTAATTCTACCTCCTAGAAAGTTTGTTAAAATTTTGAAAGAGCGTAAATGACATGTTCAACTTGATGTGCATATAACTCTAAAAGACTAGGGTAGACCATAGAGAAGGTGGTATCAAATAATATCCTAATTGAGGATTAATACCAGTCATAAGGGATCAAACCCAATACCTTCACCTTTGTTACTTCTCACATGGATTGTGTTGCCTTGGATGACTTGAAACAAGGTACGTGATATGAAAATAGATCCTAAAAAGAAAACATAAAGACATTCATATACGATGAAAAGAGAGAAATGTAGATGAAAAATTCAATACAATTATGATAGAAGTTGTTGAAACAAGGGAAAATGTAGAGTGGGTTGCAAAAAATATGTCTTGTTTGCTTTATTAAAAATCCCATTTCCTTTTATAACCAAGGAGGTATACACTTATCTTATTTATAATATTATTACATTATAAAAATAATGGAATTTCCAACATATTTTAGCAATTGCATTCATACGTCTAGAGATCCTGTGTCTCAAGGCTAGAGTTGCTCCTTTCCTTCCCTTTTTCCTCTTTCAGATTTTCTTACCCACCTCAACTATTGGATGTTTCCTCTACCTTATTCAATGCTTTCCTCATCCTTGTATCTTGGAGACAGGCAATTATTTCCCAATTCCTCCCTATTTAAATTTGGAAGCATCCCTATTTCCATCAACAAATGTGGAAAATCATTCTTCAATCTCTCTGCAAATACTGATTTAGCATGAGGTGGAGTGTGTCCCTTATGACCTACAAGGTATGAGATGGACTGCTTCTTGGGAGTGGTCATTGTTTGATAGTCAATAATTGATTCCTTCGGTAGATAAGATTGAAATTTCGATATATTATCCATGAAATGTTATACTATGACCTCTTCTTTAAGGAGAGGAGGTTCAAAACGATTTAAATTGCTAACATTCATGACATCGTGGATACCTAGCCAGGGAGGAAAATCCAAATGGTATATATTTTCTTCAATGCGTTCCATAATTGTATATGAGCCATATCTCAAAGGATGCAGTTTATGGTGTTGTCCTTCCAAATATTGCATGTCTAGCAACACCCATACATGATTTCCTGTATAGTGGTTTCCAAATGTTGAATGTCTAGAATAGTGGTTGCCTACACTTGTCATGCCTTTTTTTGACATTCTTGTGCTCCTTGCAATGGAGCAATTACTTGATGATGTCATCGAGAGAGAGACAAAATATATTGCTGAGTTGATTGTAATACTTGTTGTTAATGTGAAGAATTAAAGGGTGTAATAGTAAGTGGCATGTCATAGGGAAATATTTCCTAAAACCCCAAATAAACTTTGAATGCTTAAAAACTAGTGGAAGAATGTGTATCTTTTTTGTAACTATGCTGAATGATATGCAAATATGAATCCCATTATTTATTCTTAGAAAAACAACTACAAAGGTAGTTTACTAATGTATGATTAACACCTTTTGTATGTCCATTGGTCAATGGGTGGAAGGTCATAGAGAATCAAATCTAGAAACCCAACAAATACCATAGAGTATGCCATAATGTACTCAATAAACAAGCATCTTGATCATAAATAATTCTTTAGGGCAAGTCGAAGTGTGGCCAAACATGTTGGAGAAATAGATTTGTTGTTTGAGAAATAGAAGTAGTCTTATGCCAAGCAATAAATATAGCCATTTTAGAGAAATGAAAAACCACTACCCATATAGCATAATTCCTTTGGAATATAGTAGGATGATCACTAAAACAAACCATTGAAATAAATTCCCAGTGTTAGGATGGAACAAGTAGTGGTTGGTAGAGACCTTGTCTATGGTTAGAGGCTTGCTTTGGGAACAAAGTGCACATGCTCGTATAAACTTTTCCACTTGCATGTGCATGGAAGGTCAACACAAGTGACATTGTAGATGAAGGATGGTGTTTTAGGTGCTAAAATGCCCTCCACATGAAGAGGAATGTGCCTCTTGGATCAACAAGAATTGATCATCACGTTGTGGCACATGATGTTGACTAGCTTATATAATTGTCCATATCTACTGGTATAATCAAGAAATGGAATTTGATTAATAATAGTAGGTTCTTGCAAATGTTTCCATATCTCTAAAATACAGTATCTATGGCGTACATTTATTTCCAAGCATCATATGTCTCACACTGCACCACTAGCATGTGCAATATCTTAGTGGGGGGCTATGTATTTTTTTTATTTGACAATTCTTATATTTAATCACTAGATGGAATATGTAACAACCTTGGTTAAAAACTCATGTAAACAATATAAGGCGATGGTCATGGGACACTTATTCCAAGATGAATGGTGGGAAAAACATCCTAGTGGATGTTGATTTCAGTTATTATGGCTAAAGGAAATTCTCAAAGGCAATGGAAAAGGATTTAGAAAGGAAAACTGACATTAATTGTCATTTTATTTATGAAATAATGGAAATTAGGAGAAAAAGAAGGTGAAAGGTCACAAGTTTCATGTGAGGACGAAATTGAAGGAAAATAATGGAAAATGAAGAAAATAACTGCCCCATTAATAAAAAGGATTATGAGGATCAGTTGACAAGATTTTGTTAGTTCATACTTTTGTCAGTTCATTTTTGGAGGTCTCATTCTATTCTCTCTCTCTCTCTCATACTCTTGGATACTTAGAGTTTTCTTGGAGAACTCTTGGAGGAGTGTGGCATACTTGGGATTTGGAACAAGAAGGAAAAGGAAGAGCAAGAAAGCATAAGAGGACATCGAGATACTTAGAGTTTTCTTGGAGAACTCTTGGAGGAGTGTGGCATACTTGGGATTTGGAGAAAGAAGGAAAATGAAGAGCAAGAAAGCATAAGAGGACATCGCGATCAATGACTACAATGGGTTTTTCTTGCAGGTACTAAGTTTCATGTATGTTTTCCTTACTAGTTTTGGCATGCATAACACATGCATGTGGTTTCTTAGTTATGAGCTATCATGGCGTGGACGATTTCCTGGATTGACAATGGTTTTCTCTAGCCTTGTGTTGTGGTAAAAAAAAAAACCCCCAATTTTTCACTTAATTTTCTCATTATGGGGACCCTTTGATTGAATCTCGGTCTTGTCACTTTCAAATTTTGAGAGTTTGGATTGCTTCAATGAGTTCAACATGTTCCTATCTTCCTATCATAACTATTTTGATCTCATTTGGTTGTTTGGTTTGGAAATGGCACCTAATTGTAGATGAATATTTTCCACTACATTAGCCTTATAAAACCAATAAAATGTAAATTCTTATTATTATTTATCTATAAATATTATTTTTGTTTTTAAAATTTAATAAATAATTAATAGAATAGCCCCTGAGACTAAGATGTTCATTAATAGTGGCTATATTATTTTATTTTCCAAATAGTGTTTTTGGCATATATTATAAAGTGGATGTGGTCTTTTGATAAAGTGGCCATAACATATCTAAGCCTTGGAACTTATCAATATTAGAAGATTCCTTTCAAAATCCTTGATTTCATAAATCCTAGGCCTATTTAATAATGTTTGTAGTTTATTGGAGGGAGGACCCACTTCCTAATCATTACTCCTGTATATCGTAGGTAATGCATATTAGAGATTTCCTTTTTAAGACACATTTTAAAACACTCTGATACAACACTTCCTTCGAAATTTGATATCCCAATGCTCCTCCCACTCTAACCTCCAGTATTCATATCTTTCCAATATTCCAAATATGACACTCCACTGATTTTCTGATAAGCAATCTTCGATAATCATCTCCCTTGGATCTCTGATCTCTAATAATCATCTACCTTCGAATTCCAATCTTTGGTAATCCACTCATCTCTGATATCTTGACCCGATACACTATTTAACAAGAGTTCAACAAGTTATCATGTCCACTCCATATCCCAGCCTCCCAATATCAACGTTTTTCATTTGTGCCCATTGTTAAAAGTTCCTATATCCATTTCTTTGATACCACTCAAATCTTTCCACTTGTCACTTCTAGGGGCCATTATCATATTAATTGAAAAATCCGCTTGATTTTTCTATTAGTCTTCGGCATGATTAGAATTTGTTTAGAAATTTTGTTTTACGCCATGGCTAATTATGTTTTCTATTATAACAGAGATTTCCAATTAAGGCCAGTATTGAAACAGATCTAGTCTATCACTAAAAAAATTCCTCTTGATTTTAAAGGGATAGTATAATAAAATAAAGTTGTTGAATCAGTTGTTCCTCACATGTAATTTCACCTATCGGTTCGAAACAAGTAGGAGACAAGTGAGATTATCCTTACCTGCACAAACCAAACTAGGCAATTCGTTCCACTATGTTAGGCCCCTATAATACTAGTGATTCTCCCATTACTATTTTCATTGTATCCCTTATTGTTATTATTATGCCCCTATTGTCCCCATATTGTTATTAGTATGCCCCATATAAACCCACTATTGTTATTTTTGTGTCGTTATGTTATTATTGTTATGTCAGCTTGATTATATTGTGACCCTTAGACTCCTATATATAGAAGGGAGGTTTGGTCATTTGTATCATCCAAGAATTATTCATTTGTGTAATTTAAAGGAGGTTGCCCCCTTAAAGAGGTTGGATTCTAAGGCGTTGATCTATCTTTTCTATCTTTTTGTCAGTTGGTTTCCTAACATTTGGTATCAGAGCTTTGGATTCTAGGGTTTCGATGCTCCAAACAGGTCATCCTGGAATTTTCGCTATAACTTTTTTCCTAAAATGTTCCATAAGCTACAAAAAAACCCATTTTAGCTGAAATCGTTCTAAACTTTGGTTCCAAGCTTCAAAGCTTGTCTCACTATATTTGTGGAGATATGAGTTGAGGAAGTTAGGGTTTTTGTAGACTCCCGAATTACAGTACAAATAAGTAACCTGGAGAGAATAGTCATAACTTTTGTTTTGAGAATCAAATTGAAATTTCGTTAGATGTTTCAGAAAGATGACGACCTATAGTTTTCTTTTTATTAGTTTCAGGTAATGAGGTCAAAACAGTGACATGTGGAATGTCATACAAGTTCACTCTACTGAACTAGTTTATAATCAGGTCACCGTGGGAGATTTGGCATAACTCTTCCTTGGAGAATCCAATATTGATCAAACTTGTGGGGTTAGAAAGAGGACTGAAACAGCTACTACAATACAAGATTTAAAACCTTCGAGATCCATACTTATAGAGATACAATAGATTCAATATCAAGATCTTACAAAGTGAAAAAAAAGGTCTATAGTTTTTTTCAAATTCTTCATAAGATTGGTTTGAAAAATTAGTTTGAAGGAATTCAAAGGGAAGAGTGAAGAATTATTAGCATTAATTAATGCCTCAAAGAAAAAAAAAGGAAACACCTAGTAAGCAACCTAAAATCTCTAGCATGACTCCTGAAGAAGAGGAAGAAATGAAACATGATATATCAAAATTACAAGACCAAGTACAACAAATTTCACTCTCACTAAAGGTAAATGAAGCCAAGATGAATGGCGTGGAAGCTAATATGAATGGCATGCAAGTTAAGATGGATGGTGTGGAAGCTAAGATGGATGGTGTGGAAGCTGAAATGGATGGCATGGAAGCTAAGATGAATGGCATGGATGCTAAGATGAATGGCATGGACGACAAGATGGAAGAATTGAAGAAAAATTTGAATATGTTTCTACAAGAAATCGTCACTAATGGTGAAAGGGTAGTAAAGGAAACTCATGATGAGAACAAAAGAAATGTTAATCATGATTTCATAGAATCTAATGTTGGATTCAAGACCCATAATGTTCCAAAAATTGATGTGAGGAAGTTTAATGGCAAGCATCCCGGAACATGGATACTACAGATGGACCAATTTTTCAATTTCCATAATGTGCAAAACACACAAAAGGTACGTATTGTAACTTTATATTTGGAACCAAATAAGTTTATATGGTATCGTTGGATTTTCTCTTGTAAAAAAATATCACTTGCACAATTTTTATGGAAGAAATGATAGCACATTATGAGGATAGAAAAAGCAACACCTTTTTTAGCCAATTGATAAATCTCAAACGAAAGGGTTCAATGCTAAAGCACATTGATGACTTCCAAAAATTGAACATAGGGTAAAATATATTCCAGAGGAGCATAGGATTGATGTGCTCATAGGGACTTTAAAGGATAATATCCAACATGAGGTTCACCTTTGGTAACCTGATTCATTGGAGAAGGCATTCAGGTTAGCAAGAAAAATTGAAAGCAAAACTATGGCAACCAGGAAGCCTACCACTCATAACTATAAAGATGGAAGTGTTGTTGCCCCTATCCTTCTAGAATCTACAAGGTTGACACCACAACAATTGGAAGAAAAAAATGGCAAAAGGGCTTTGTTACAGTTGTGATAGAAAATACACTAAAGGTTATATGTGTGCTGAGAAGAAATTATTCTACATAGATTGTGAAGAGGAGGAAGAAAAGGAACAAGAAATGTCAAAAGAAGAGGGTATACACCAGGAACCAACAAAGAAAAATTATGGCAACAAGAAATCCTACCACTCACAATTATAAATATGGAAGTGTTGTTGCTCCTAGCCTTCCACAACCTACAAGATTGACACCACAATAATTGGAAGAAAAAAGAGAAAAAAGGCTTTTTTATAGTTGTGATAGAAAATACACTAAATGTCATAAGTGCGTTGAGAAGAAATTATTTTACATAGATTGTGAAGAGAAGGAAGAAAAAGAACACCAAACATAAAAAGAAGAGGATATACACCAGGAACCAACCCCAAAGGAAGAATAAATGAATCCAACCATAAATTGTAATGCATTGACAAGAATTACCACTCCTCAAACTATCAAGATAGAAGGAAATATCAAGAAGAAAAAGGTAATAGTGTTGATTGATTCGGGAAGTACCCATAATTTTATTCATTGTAAGATAACAAAGGAGTTGAATTGCTTCCTATATCCAGCACCAGAGTGTCAAGTGATGGTTGCAAGTGGAGGAACCATATATTTCTCTGGAAAGTGCGATAATATCAAGCTATCCATGAGAGAATAATTATTGAATAGCCCAATGCTTTCCATTCCAATGGGTGGTGTTGATGTTGTACTAGGAGTCCAATGGATACAATCCTTGGGTACAATAACTTTTAATTTTCAAGAACTTTTCATGAAATTTTGTGCAGAAGGAAACGAAGTTGAATTAGAGGGTATTGCAGGGAAACCGTGAAAGATAATCAATGTTAACAGTATGACAAAGCTTCTAAAGAAGGAACAACGAGGTGTAATTGCACAATTATGTTCGCTAGAGGTTCCCACATCGAAATCATCTATTTCTCTAGATCTACAAAAAGCCTTCGACAATTGTTCCAAGGTAGTTGAGACTCCCAAAGGTCACCCACCTATTCATGATCATGATCATGCTATTCATTTGATTCCAGGAAGTGTTCCTCA
Organism: Pinus taeda; assembly: GCA_000404065.3. Lineage (NCBI taxonomy): Eukaryota > Viridiplantae > Streptophyta > Pinopsida > Pinales > Pinaceae > Pinus > Pinus taeda. Next base: position 84,753 of record APFE030189508.1, read on the forward strand.
AAACATCAGGCTGTACAGATATCCCTATGCCCAAAACAGTGAAATTGAACGTATGGTTGTAGAAATGCTAGAGGCTAGTATAATTCAACTTAGTCAAAGTTCTTTCTTTAGTCCAATAGTATTAGTGCACAAGAAGGATGGATCATGGTGCATGTGTCCATATTATAGGGAGCTCAACAAGCTCACTATTAAAGATAAATTTCCCAGATGAATTATTGGATGAATTCCAAGGATCAATTTACTTCACCAAGTTGGATCTTTATTCAGGATATCATCAAATCAGAGTGGAGACTGAAGACATTATGAAAATAGCATTTAGAACTCATGAGGGTCATGTTTTTTTTGGTCATGCCTTTTGGCCTTACTAATGCACCTTCTACATTTCAATGTTTGATGAATTCCATTTTTAAACCCTTCCTTAGAAAATTTGTGCTAGTATGTTTTGATGATATGCTAATCTATAGCCAGCCTTGGAAGGATCATGTTGAACATGTTGACAGGCTGCCCAAACTATTGGAGGAGAAACAATTATATGAAAAAAGCTCCAAATGTTTCTTTGGAGTACAACAGGTGGAATATCTGGGTCATATTGTATCTCACGAAGGTGTTAAGGTAGACCCTAGCAAAATTAAAGCCATTAAGGAATGGAAAATCCCCACATTCATAAAGCATCTATGAGGATTTCTTAGGTTGACACGGTATTATCACAAGTTTTTTAAGAACTATGGGAGAATCGCAACACCTCTAACAACATTAACGAAGAAAGATGCATTTTCATGGACTCCAGAAGCAGCAAAGGCCTTCGAACATATTAAAGAGGCAATGTGCCAAGCACTGGTCTTAGCTACATCGGACTTCACAAAAACCTTTATTGTGGAATGTGATGCTTCAGGAAATGGAATTGGTGCTTTTATAATCCAAAATGAAAGACCCATTTCTTTGAAAAGTCGTCTAATCAAGGTAAAGTATTTGCACAAAGCTATTTATGAGAAGAAAATGTTGGCAATACTACATGCACTTAAGAAATGACGACTCAACCTAATGGGAAGACACTTCAAGGTAAAAATAGATCATGATAGCCTTAAATACTTTTTAGAACAAAGATTATCCTCTGAAGAGCAACAGAAATGGGTCACAAAGATGTTGGGTTATGAAATCATCTACAAAAAAGGGAAGCAAAATGTTGTGGTAGATGCACTCTCAAGAAAGGATGAGGATGTGAAAGCATTGTTCTGCACCATTTCTATTATCCAACTAGATTGGATAAACATATCAAGGGAGGAATGGAAGAATGACAAAGAAGTGTGAGCATTCATTCGAAAGTTACAACAAGATCCCAGTACATATAATACATTTAGCTAGAAAAATGATTCGTTATCGTACTAAGGTCCCTTATACCTATGTAAGAATTCCCAACTCAAACAAAAGACTAATGGAATCACACACTTCTCCCTTAGGAGGGCACTTAGGATTTTTAAAAACTTACCACATGGTTAAGAAGGAATTTTTTTTGGGATGGCCTTAAATAAGATATTTAAAAGTTTGTGGTGGAATGTTTGGATTGCCAACAAAATAAAGTTGAAACAATTAAGAACCCAGGTCTGTTACAACCTTTATCCATTCCAAGCCAATGTTGGGAGGAGGTTTCAATGGATTTTATCTCAGGTTTACCCAAGTCCGAAGGAAAGAGTGTCATCATGGTGGTAGTTGATAGACTTACCAAGTGTGCACACTTTTGTGTATTATCACATCCATTTAAATCCAATACAGTTTCTATTGCATTTATGGAAACAATTCAAAAGATACATGGAAACCCAAAGATTATTGTAAGCAACAGAGATTCCATTTTCACTGGAAATTTTGGACAAAAATATTTTCTTGTCTCAGTACTCAGTGAGCTCATAGGTCATCTTATAATTCTCAATCTGATGGGCAAACTAAGATAGTAAACAAATTTTTGAAAGAATATCTTTGTTGCTTTGTATCTAATAAATACACACAATGGGTCAAATGGTTGCCTCTGGCTGAAAGTTGGTATAACACTTCCTTCCATACTGCAGCAAAAATGACCCCATTTATGACACTTTATGGATATCATCCACCATGCATCACATCATATATAAGAGAAAATTCCAAGGCTCATGTAGTGGAACATCACATCGAGCATCAACAACAAGTTCTCCAACTCTTAAAGGATAATCTCACATTGGTGCAAATTATAATGAAACAACAGGCATATCAACATCGCAGTGAAAGAAGTTTTGATGTAGGTGACTGGGTATTCCTACGGATACGACCATATAAATAAATGTCCCTCAGGAAAGCTAAGAAGGATAATAAATTATCACCAAAGTATTATGGTCCCTACAAGGTGTTGCAAAATATTGGTACTATGGCATACAAATTGGAGCTTCCTGTAGCTTCCCGAGTGCACCCAGTTTTCCATGTTTCATGTTTAAAGAAGGTTATAGGTGACAAGCTCCTAGTTCAAACAATATTGGCAAAACTTGACAAGGAAGGAAAAATCATATTGGAACCGGAATCAATCACAGAAACAAGAACTCAACAGCTACGAAATTGATCAATTTTAGAATATCTCATCAAGTGGAAGAACTTATCCACTAAATATTCCACATAGGAGGATGATAATTTCATAAAGAAGCATCCAGAACTACTCAAACATTGAGGAAAATGCTTTCTAGAAGGAGAAGGACATGTTAGGCCCCTATAATACTAGTGATTCCCAGACTACTATTGTCATTGTATCCCTTATTTTTATTATTGTGCCCCTATTGTCCCCATATTGTTATTAGTATGCCCTATAGAAACCCACTATCATTATTTTTGTGCCCTTATGTTATTACTGTTATGTCGACTTGATTATATTGTGAACCCTTAAACTCATATATATAGAAGGGAGGTTTAATCATTTGTATCATCCAAGAATTTTTCATTTGTGTAATGTAAAGGAGGTTTCCCTCTCAAAGAGGCTGGATTCTAAGGCATAGATCTATCTTTTCTATCTTTTTCTGAGTTGGTTTCCTAACACACTATGCTCATATGCATTTTCGCCAGAATTCAAATTAAATCCATCTATGTTATAGTTAGCTCAGTTGTTGAGATATTTGGGGAAATTGTTATTATTTATATATCATGTATACATACTCATCTCTGGGCTAGGTCGAGGGGGTTTCAAATCCAAGAGAAAAGAGGAAGAGTAATACTAGAGCTAACAACCTATTTGTATAGAAGGAGTTAAGAATCATTTTCACTATTGTAGTGAGATCGGATCCATCTATGCAGACATGGAATCGATTTAGAGGCAACAAAGGACCTACACTATTGTAATTCTATGATGTTTTTTATAATTGATTCAATTTTATAATAATATTTATTGCTATAATCAGATGTACTACACTATTTCTTGCTATATTATTGAAAATAAATTCTTCAAATTTCAAATTAATTTCTAGAGTATGAGTATGTATGTGGATTTTCAGCACTACTGTTGATGACTTACAAAAATTATCATTTAGAATCTGGTCAAGCTAGCTTCCAGGGTTAATCAGAAATGAGATTCGAAACTGGAACTTGTATAAGGAGAGATATTTATCTCCTTGAGCTACTAGCTATCTAAAAATTTAATATTATAGATGTCCTACTTTCTACATGTCATGTATTTGAACTATTGCAGTATTGTGGCATGAATCCTTTTGTGCTTATGCATATGTTTAATTAGGAATTGGAGATGTTTGCAGTTGGATGTCTGTTAACTATTTAATGGGAATTTATTTGCATACATTTGCTCAAACAAGGATTAGATCTTGGAACTATTTCCCAGGTCTATTTCCTTTATCTTATTCCAATTTCAACATACTTCTCTTTCTTTTCCTGTTCTTTTAGCTTGCTCTTGATTAAGAGAAGGACTAATCCTTCCTTTAGTAAATATAGGTTTCATATTAGATGAATCTTACATTAAAATTTACATGCAGTTATACTTTATCCATCCTATAATTCGCCTCATATAGGGTTAGTCTTTAGAGTGGTTTGGTTGGGCCATAGAGTTAACTTAAGGATCGCTTTCTTGCCTGATCATTAAGAAGAGTAGATTTGATGTCTCTTCTCTATTTGTAGGTGAAAGTCATATCTTAAGCTAGTAGAGATAGAGAGAGGGTGATAGACCCAATTGAACCAATCATAACCACCATTTCACTTGAAAAGGATTTGATTTAAGTTTCAGACTCGGTGGTCTCCCTTAAAATGTGAAAAGTCATTTTTTCCAATCAACATTTTTGGCACTAGAAGGAGGGCTTGTTTTAAATTGTTTGCTAAAGTTTTTATTGCATAATTTTAAACTTTAAATTATGGGTTCCTCCAAAAAAACCTCCTTGGAGATGTTTTAGTGTATCACAATCAAACACTACTCCAATCAAGGGATTTAAAACATTGTCAAATGTAAAGGTTCAATGGTAATTCTTTTGCTGTTAACCACATTTTTTAGTTCATTTCAAATTCTCAAAAATTTAATATTGATGAGGTTGATCTTCATAGGATTTTCACATATACTTTGATAGATCAAGCAAAAGACTGGTGTCTTTCAATTCTAGTTTCCTCAGTACATAGATGGGATGAGTTTTCATCAATGTTCCTTCAGGATTTTCAATGATACAACTACAAAAAAGTGCGCAAACTACTTGAATTACGTAGGACAGAAGGTGAGCCCTTTGATCAATTTTAAGTTAAATTTAAATTGACATTAATTCTCTTTAAATCCAGTGACTTACCACTTGAAAATAAATTAGTGAGTTGGTTTAAGTATTTAATTTCTCTTGTAATTCTAATGAAGAATCACATACCAAGGAAGACACTAATAAAGTCATTTATGGCAATGAAAATATTAAACTTGGTTGTTCTTGATCTTCAAAAATTATTTTAATTGATTCGCAATCCTCAAATGAATCTATTTTTGAAATTTAAAAACATAACAATTCAAACACATCCTCTCATAGTCATAATGTTTTCAATGGTTATAAAACAACTTATATTTCTCAATCCTACAATGGTAATGTACCTTCTTGTAGTTTTAATCTTGAGGATAATACTGACTTTAAATTCATAATAATTTGTATAATGGAAATCTCTGCAAACAAACTTCCACTACGTTGTAACGTAATGTGTAACATAGATGTATGTTACAAATTACCTTTCTCTTATTCTTTTTCAGTTTCTTTTTTGGTTCAATTTTATTTTTGATTTTTTTCACATGCAACACTGACATCTTGAGTACCAAAGTTCCACACTCATCAAATGCATTAATTAGTACATGCAATAATCAATTTCAAAATTTCAATAATCAATTTCAATTTACTCTTAGGTCGAGGTTCTCTCTTATGATTGGAAAGTTGATTTCAGATATCCAAATGCAATTTACATGAATGATAACACTCGAGAGTACATCTATACATTTTGACCAGCCATCCAATCTTTTCAAAAATCTTCCTCATTGCTATCCACTTGATTCTTTTGAAAAGAAGATTTCTGATTTTTATTTTTCTTTACAACAACCTTTCATTTGCAAATATTTAATGTTTAATATTATTGTTTCCTCTTTCTTTGAATTCTTTTCAAACATCTGAATTGCATCCTTATCTTAATGATCCTATAGATAGATGTTTGGAATAATTTTAGGGAAGGGATTTTGTAAATAATTTTCTTCTTGTACATACATTAGCAATAGATGTACATAATATATTCAGTTTTATTTCTATTGGTATATTTATGATTTTGTTACTGATGTTTGATTTACACATTCATGCAGATACTAATATGCTTGAATGGCTAGATTGGAAGCACGAATTTACTTAGTCTTAGTCTACTTTTTAGATTAGGATTAGGTGTAGTTTAGCAGTTAGTTTAAATTCAATAAGAAGATGGTTTTGAACTTTGATAAATATATGGGAAAAGATGGAGATTCAATGAGTAAAACTATGATCAAATTCTCTGAGTTACATATTTACGTGTTCATTTCCATCCGTTCTTAGTTTTCTAGAATTTCTTTTCTCTTTTAGTCATTTTTTTGCTTTCTTATTTTCTGTTGTTCTTCTACCAGGTATTGTCTCAAGTTAGAAGATTGACTTTTACCAATAAAGTAGTTGTGCCAACTCTTAATTCTAAAGGGAGCAATTTTTAAAATTCATTTAGGGAGATTTCCTTTACTTCTGAGTTATTCTTGTCATCCTGGTTATTCTCTTTCGAGATATGTTTATTCAAATTTACATATTTTAAAGAAATATTTCATAAAAGGAATAACATTACTGTTAAATTCTCATATGCAAACTTTAATCACAACTCTCCTTTTAGTTAGATAATTTATTTAAATAAAATTCTTGAATAACAAACTCACCAAGAGATACAACATTTCATATGATTAACATAATTCAAAGAACATAACAATATATTTATTGCTTATATCAAGATATTTCTTTTATCTTGTTTCACTAGAGCTTTTCTTATTTCATGATTTTTCTTGCAGTAGGTTTGCTTCTATTTTGATTTCGTTTTTATTTCGATTTTTTTTTTCTCTTGTATTTGGTTGGATTTTTTTCCAAAATATATCTTGGTCCCTTTTTGCAATCTCCTTGTGTGCAAATTTCACCTTTGTTTGGGATTAACCCTGTTGATATTACCAACCTTTTAGTTAGAGGAACTTTTCCACCCAACTTCGGTTAATACCTGGGAACTTTTCATTCTTATCTAATGGAATCCATTAGTAAAAGGAAGAACATTAAATTACTATTTTTTAGGCTCATATTGAAGTTTTGACATCATTATATTCTATTAGTATTTCAATGCTCTCTTACCTTAATACACATAATAAAACTACTTTAAAATAAGCCATATCCTAAAACAAATACTAAGGTTACAAAAGAAACACACCATTTTAGTATTCTATAACTCTTCCATGTCATCCCTGTTATCACTCTAGGAAACTCTCGTTGGTCACAGATCGAAGATGACTGGTAATATATGATCTTCAATATCGTTTTCTAAACTATTGGAATAAATGACGATTTGGATCAAGCTAGATAACCATTTCAACTCTGTTTTTACTCAGGACATGCATGAAAACCCTTAGCTTACAAGTCTTTAGACCACTAATGCTCAATAGTTTGTAGATTCAATGAATAGATGGAGAATACTAACTATACCGGCATATGCATATATGAACACATATGAATGGCTAGCTATAGGCAGTAAAATAAGCTTGCATATCTAATTTAACAACATAGAGATAAGATGACAGTTATCTGGCATTAGATACAGAAGAAACAAGAACAACATGTTCAAGTGCAAGCTTAGAACAGAAGAGAAAATGGACATTGAACATATAACAACAAAATAAGCTTATATTGCTAATGAATGAAGATGAGAAGCTTGAGTAGCAAAGTCTTAATGGTCTCCAGAAGTTGAACCCTTGTTACATCTTTCTTTCAGCCATTTATAGGCCTTTCATAATGCTCCTGAGCTCTCAAAGGCTCAGAGCGTCTTAATCTATCCTCTCTATCATTTTAATGGTTTGATGCTCTGACTAGGCAAGCATGGCCTGAAGGTTTCTTCTTCTGACAGAAGAATAACCTCATTATGGTATTTTGCAGTGCTGATAGGGAACTCTCTCATGCCAGAGATGGTACATCATCATTTGGGTTGATTTGGATGTGTTGTGTTGTGCTGCTCCATGATGTTTCTGTTTGTTTGGATGAGTTGCGCGTGCTGTGATGCTCCATGATCACTTTCTAGCCTCTGTTTCTTGACAATCTATCTCTCGGTCTCTGTTATGTGGTGGAATGGGTCTTTGAGCCTTTATAATCCCTCTAAATGTTTCCAATGAATATTTTCTGTTTTTACACAGAAAACACTGCAACATTGTAAATCTTGCCAATCTTTGTTCTTCTGAACTACAAAAGTCCTGAAATATGGCTTATTTTTCTATCGGGTCCACCCTTTGGGTCATTGTCACCTATCACAAGTGGCTTGGTCCCTTTGTTCCCTTTTTATTTTGAAATACTTAACAAACACGAGAAATACACTAAAATATGGCTCCCTCCGGACTTCAAATATTATATATTTCCCCTCGCGAACCCTTTCGAGTCTGAGACCTATCACATTGGTGCTGCCCTGGGCTCCCTTTGTATTTCGTTAAATAACGCAAATACATGAAAATACATTAGAAATGACCTTCCCGCGGACTTGAAAGTTTATAATGAAATAATACTTATAATATCATCGGGTCGCACTGGGCCCATAGTTATCGCTCCTTAAGAATCTTTGATAGCAATCCTACAATGCAACGTGGGCCATCAATCTATGCGCTTGATCGATAGTCCACATTGCATTTCTAATCGCAATCACAAGCCCCATACTGTAATCATCGATACTCGCGATGGCCTCCACCGATAGTGACCCATCAATCCAATCATTGGAGATCGCTAATCGGGTGTGTCTTGCACTGATTACAACTGCTGATTAGATCTGCCAATGCGATCCATCAATCAGATTTGGATCGTTGATTGGCCAGATCAGATGGTTGTCATGCATTTCTTAGTTTAATCCTGTGATATGTGGTTTTTCATTGTTTTTTCAGTGTTTTAGCCTCCCAATAGTGTGTTTCCTCCCTTTTAAGGGCTCTCCTCTTGCGCTGATTTTTATCTTTGAATGATCTTTAAGAAAATTTTGAAGCCTTCAAGAGCATATTTGGGTCCATAGGCATGATTTTGCTAGCTTATGGAGACTTTGAAGAGCATATTTGGATTCATTTTTGGGCGATTTACCAGCAAGGCTAACATTGGCTCCTTCTGGGGATGAAAGCCTCCCTGTGTGGCTTTAAGAATTTTAGAATAATGCCTTTCTTATAAAAACAACATCGAATCTTCCTCCTAGTGTTCCATTAGGCATGGAGTCTATTTTGCAAAAAATAAAATCTAGAAAAACATATTTACAATACCAAGGCTTTAAAGCCTTAAATGAAGTAAAGTTTCAAGAACTACCCATTCACTGGGCTACCAAAAACATCTCCTCCTTCTAGACTGTGTAGAATAAAAGTATTGTTCTGTTGATTTTGAGTGATGACAAACGAACCTATCCATAAGGAGTCAAACTTGCCATGATTACCTTTCTTTTCCTTAAATGCATCCCATTTGAGGACGCAATCACCAAATTGAAAATTGACCCTTTTTGCCTTTCTATCAAAGGTTTCTTTTTCTTAGTCAATGTGCATATCCGAAAATTCATCAAAGACTTGCAAAAGCTTATTAATTTGATCATCTACTTCAAAAAATTTCCATCATTTGATATTGTCAGGAAGAGATGGTCTATATTTCACCTCATCTTTGTATGCTTTCAGCCTTGGATGTTTTGCTTGGAAGGTTTTGTTTGCCTGAAAAGTTAATATAAAAGATGAATCAATGCATTCCTGTGTGGGGGACACAAGGACTACACTTGCTCCTGTAGCTTCTTTAGAGAAAGCTCCTTCAAAGAACATGTCCCAGATCTGTGGGCGTTCTTCCTCTATGATCTGGAAAATTGGTTTTTTAAGCTGCGTAGAGGCCAATTGAGATTCTTCAATCTGAAGAAAACAAGCTCCAAAATCAATGTCAATAGCATATATGGGATCATTAGTGGGATTCCTTTCATCACTAATTATATAAGCCAACTGAGCCTCTCTGTACAATCTCCTATTTTCACCTCCAAAAACTGGGATAGTATCATAGGAAAGATCATTTTGCAGTGTTCCACCTAATCTCTTGATCTAACCCTTGGAAAGCAACGTGCCAATCTTGGGGGGTACATTTGCTACCACAATATCCATCATCATGTTTTTCATGCACAATTGTGACAATGTGATGGCTAGGTCTTTGATTAATCCCAGATATTTCACTTTTCTAGAGTCAAAAGAAAACATGTCATGATAAGGCTTAGTAATGTTAAGAGCCAGCTTATCCATGACAGCCTTGGGCATTAGATTATGGCTAGCTCCAGTGTCTAGAAGGAAAAAGTGAAGGATTTTATCATCAATAGATAGAGAAACATAGAATGATGGGGAGCTATCTTCACAATTCTCAATCATTGGGCTGAGAATAACACCTGGTTGGTCATCTTGTAGATTTACATAGTCAGTGGACGCTTGGATGGCTTTAGGCTCAAGGGCCTCAAGGATGGATCTCTTGAAGGACTCATTCTTCACTAGTTCAATTAGAGGCATAGGTATGCTTCGCTGAAAGGAGAAGGAGACTTGTCAAGGCCTCTTACCTCATGAGCTAGAGCATTGAGGATCAACTGTCAATTTCTTCTCCTCATTAGCTTTTTGTACTGCAGGGAAAACAACTCTTTGAATAGGAGTTTCCTTGGCATAAATCATATTTGGCCTTAGATTATATCTATGCTGATATTCAGTTTGTAGAACAGCTTCACCATCCCACTCTTGGCTGATCTGGTCATTCAATAATGACTTTTCATAGGTAGCTAAGGTAAAAAAAGGGGCATTTTCTTTGTCTTCCATACAATGGATCTCATCATCTTCTTAAAACTACTCTTCTTCCATGACTGCATTTCGAAAATGGGTCTTCACCCTTTGGTCTTCATTGGCATGTTTACTTCTTTGCAAAATCTGCAACTTGTCATTGGTTCTTCTATATGGGGTTGGATCTCTAGGAGCAAAGGTGTTAGGAACTCTTCCTTTCCCAAAGTGCTACTCAACCTTTAATTTGGAGATCTCATAAGCTAATGATTCTATCATCTTGGTCATTTTATCTATCTTGGGATCTATAGATGATGAAGACTTGCCCCTTTGCCTCCTTCTATCAATATTTCCTTTAAGCTTATTTTCATCCATGATGTTTGATTCTACATCTAAGGCTGCATCCTAGATATCAGCCAAAGTAGCACATCGCCTCTCCCTTAACAGTAGGTAGAAGTCAGAATCAAAAGCACTAGCATAGGTGATTTTAGTAGAGGTAGTGGTGGGTTTTACTTCAACTTGTATCTTGTTGTACATGTGGTTAAACCTCTTATTAAAATCAGACAACAACTCGCCATTTTCCCTCTTTAAGTTCCCAAACTCAGTGTGGTAGTAGAGGAGATCCTTCTTATCCCCCCAATGCTTTAGGAATGCATCATATAAAGCCTCAATATCTGCTATAGAACTTGGGGTCAGTTCTCTGAACCATTTTCTAACCTCTCCATCTAGGCTTTGGACAAAGACTCTCATCCACACATCATCTTCACTAATGTCTAGGTTATCGACATAGCTATATAATGACTCAAGATGTTCTTCAGTTGTAACACCTTCAATCCCAGTGAACTTAGGCATATACTTCTGATATTCTCCAATAGGCATGGCATTCAAAGGAGTGGGCAATACTAGAGGTCCATACCTAGCAGCTATGATTCTTTCCATTTTGGTGGGTGCTTGTGGACCTACCATAGCTGTGGTGGCTAAAATAGCATTGACAGTATGAATGATAGAGAGCTGAGGAGTGAATGACAAGACTAAAGGAGTATGATGGATAGGAGGTGAAGTTTCCTTTGGGCTTACAAAAAAAGAAGAACCTAAAGAATAAGGAGCTTTATGAATCTCTGAGAGTTTTTCTTTGCCGCTAATATTAGATGTTATACTCTCAACCTGTATTTGTTCTATTGCAGGGTTTTCCTGAAGATATATAGAAGATTGTTTAGGCTTACTTGAACCTGATGCTCCTTTCTGAAATACCTTTCTTTCTTTGATGATTTTTTCAGGATCAGATACTGGGTTAGCTTGTGGCTTTTGAGGATTTCTCCGAGTATGCCTCACAAACTGAGCCAGAACTATGAAGTGGAGTTGCGAAAAGGTTCGTCCTTCGGTAGAGTTTCTAGATAGATGATTACAACCAAAAAAGTGACTAGACTTTGTATATCATCAAAGTTGGATCTGCGTTGTCTCCCAGAGAAGTTGAACTTCAGTTTCCTCTCCTCAACAATGGAGCCAATTATGTTATCACTCAGGAAACTCACCTAGGTTGCAGATGGGAGATGCCTGGTAACATATAATCTTCAATATTTTTCTCTAAACTATTGGAATGGATGATGGTTTTGATCAAGCCAGATAACCATTTCAACTCTGTTTTCACTCAAGACATGCATGAACACCCTTATCTTACAAGGCTTTCGACCACTAATGCTCAATATTTTGTAGATTCAATGAATAGATGGAGAATACTGACTATACCCTAAGATGCATATATGAACACATATGAATGGCTAGCTACATACAGTAAAAGAAGCTTGCATATCTAATTTATCAATGCATAGATAAGATGACAGTTATTTGGCATTAGATACAGAAGAAACATGAACAACCTGTTCAAGTGCAAGCTTAGAAAAAAAGAGAAAATGGGCATTGAACATATAACAACAAAAGAAGCTTGTATTGCTAATGAATGAATATGAGAAGCTTGATTAGAAAATTCTAAATCATATCCAGAAGTTTAATCCTTTTTGCATGTTTCTTTCAATAATTTATAGGCCTTTTACAATGCTTCTGAGTTCCCAAAGGCTCAGAGTGTCGTAATCTATCCTCTCTATCATTTTAATGGTTTGATGCCCTAACTAGGCAAGCATGGCTCACAGGTTTCTTCTTTTGAAAGCAGAATAACCTTATTAGGGTATTTTGTAGCATTGGCAGGGAGTTATCTCATGCCAAAGATGCTACATCATCATTTGGGTTGATTTGGTTGTGTTGCACTATGCTCCTCCATGATGGTTCTATTTGTTTGGATGAGCTGCACGTGCTGTGATGCTCCATGATCACTTTCTAGCCTTTGTTTCCTGGAAATCTGTCTCCTGGACTCTGTTATGTGGAGGAATGGGTCATTGGGCCTTTATAATCCCTTTAAACGTTTCCAATGATTTTTTTTGTTTTTACACATAAAACGCCGCAACACTATAAATCCTGCCAATCTCTGTTCTTCCAAACATCAAATGTCCTTAAATATGGCTTATTTGTCTATCGGGTCTACCCTTTGGGTTGCTGTCACCTATCACAAATGGCTTGGTCCCTTTGTTCCCTTTTTATTTTGAAATACTTTAAAAACACGAGAAATACACTAAAATATGACTCCCTCCGGACTTCAAATATTCTATATTTCCCTTCCCGAACCCTTTCGGGTCTATGACTTATCACATTGCGCTACCAAAGGCTCCCTTTTTATTTCATTAAATAATGCAAATACATGAAAATAGATTAAAAACAACCTTCCCGCAAACTTGAAAAATTATGAAATATTACTTATAATATCGATGGTTCTAGTCATCGAGTCGCACCAGGCCCATGGTTAGCGGCCCTTAAGAATCTCCGATAGCGATCCTGTGACGCGATGTGGACCATCAATCTACGTGCTTGATCGATAGTCCACATTGCATTGATAATCGCAACCGTAAGCCCCATACTGTAATCACCGATACCTGCCAATGGCCTCCACCGATAGCGACCCGCCGATCCAATAATCGGAGATCGTTGATTGGGGCTGTGTTGCACCGATTGGGACTGCTGATCAAATCTGTCAATGCAATCTGCCAATCAGATCTGGACAGTGATAAGCCAGATTGGACAGTTGTCATGCATTTCTTAGTTTAAGCCTGCGATATGTGGTTTTTCACTATTTTTTCAGTTTTTTAGCCTCCCGATAGTGTTTTTCCTCCCTTTTAAGGGCTCTCCTCTTCCACTGATTTTGATCTTTGAATGATCCTTAAGCAAATTTCGAAGCCTTCAAGAGAATATTGGGTCCATTGGCATGATTTTGCTGGCTTATGGAGACTTTAAAGAGCATATTTGGATCCATTTTTGGGCCATTTGCCAACAAGGCTAACAATCCCCATCTCTTAAGGAGAGGAATTATCTCCCCATCTATTAGCAAAAATGATCAGAGTATAAATTAGAAGTTGTGTTAAAAATTTGAAATATAGGGGGTCTCCATAATGAGCCAACCCACCATGATCATGGGTCTTGATGGTTATGAGATTATCATATCTAGTTACCAAGCTAGGATAATGGCTCACAACACTTCACTGTAAGACAAGAGGTCTGATCGCAAGTCGGCTTGTTCATGGCTATCAACACTTATGAACAACATTTTCATATCTAGTCACCAAGCTAGGACAATGGTTTTCAGAGTTATTAATGAAATATCTCTTCTCTGAAACACTAAATAGTAAATGGGATATTGACATTCCATTGGGTTAAAGAGGTAACCCTGTTGAGGCTATGGAAGCCTGCTAGTAGCAGTGGCTCTACCTATGACAATGATAGTTCATCTTTCTTAGTAAACACAATGCTAAACTTGTGTACTTTAGTTTATATTGTCATTAATCAATGGTTATTGTAAACATGATCTCACTCCTATGATTTCTACAAGAGATTTTCAAAATGATTAAACTTTGTTTTGAAGGATTTCATCGAGTCTAAATCTTAACATTTTGATTTTATTTAGCCTTGCTCCTTTTCCTTTTAGGATTTCATCAATAATAAATCAAGGATAATTGGTTCTTTCGAGTGTGTTGCCATTGTTGTGGTAAAAGCACAACCCCCCCATTTTTCACTTAATTCTGATTATGGGGACCATTTGATTGAATCTTGGTCCTATCACTTTTTGATTTTGAGAGTTTGGATTGATTCATTGAGTTCAATATGTTCTATCTTCCTATCATAATGTTTTTATCTCATTTGGTTGTTTGGTTTGTAAATGGATCCTAATTATATATTGGATATTCTTCACTACCTTGACCTTATCAAACTTATAAAATGTCTATTATTTTTATTATTTATTTGTAAATATTAATTTTGTTTTAAATTATAATTAATAATTAATTAAACAGCCCCAAAGACAAAGATCTTCATTAATAGTGGCTATATTTTTTTATTTTCCAATTAGTGGCTTTGGCTTATATTATAAAGTGGATGTGGTATTTTGATAAAGTGGCCATAACATATCTGAACCTTGAAACTTATCGATATCAGAAGATTCCTTTCAAAATCCTTGATATCATAAGTCTTGGGCCCATTTAATAATGGTTGTATTTTATTGGAGGGAGGACCCACTTCCTAATCATTACTCCCACATATCATCGGTATTGCATATCGGAGATTTCCTTTTCGAGACACATTTTAAAAGACTTTGATACAACACTTCCTTCAATCTCTGATATCCCAATCTACCTCCTACTCCAACCTTCAATATTTGTATGTCGTTGATATTCTGGTATGGCACTCCACCAATTTTCCAATAACCAATCCTTCCAACCTTCGATGATCATCTCCCTTCAACTTTCGACTTCCAATAATCTAATCACCTCCATATCTGGAACTAGTACACTATTTAATAGGAGTTCAATAAGATATCGCATCCACTCCATATCACAACCTCCCAATATCGACATTTCGTTTGTACCCGTTGTTAAAAGTTTTGATATCCAATGCTCCAATACCACTCAAATCTTGCCACTTGTCACTTCTAGGGTCCTCTATCATATTAATTGAAAAAGCCAATTGATTTTTCTTTTCTAGTAATAATTAGAGTTTGTATACAAAGTTTGTTTCGCCATGGCTAATTATGTTTTATGTTATAACAAATATTTCCAATTAAGGCTAGTATTGAAACAAATCAAGTTTATCACCAATGAAATTACTCCTTGTGGTAAATGGATATTTTAATAAAAGAAAGTTGTTGAATCAATTGTTCTTTCCATGTAATTTCACCTATCGGTTCGAAACAAACAAGAGAAAAGTGGGATCATCCTTATTTGCGCAAACCAAACTAGCTAATCTAGTTCAATGTGCTCATATACATTTTCGCCAGAATCCCAATTAAAGTCATCTATGCTAGAATAAATCTATTTTTGAGAGATTTGAGGAAATTATTATTATTTATAAATCATGCATAAATACTCATCTTCGGTCTGAGTCAACCAGGATTCCAATACAAGAGAAAATAGGCAGAGTAATACTAGAGTTGACAACTTGTTTGTATAGAAGGAGTTAAGACTCATTTTCACTATTCTAGTGAGATCGAATCCATCTGTGCAGACATGGAATTGATTTAGAGACAACAGAGCACCTGCACTATTGTAATTCTATGATTTTTTATGAAATTGATTCATTTTTATAATAAGGTTTATTTCTGTAATCACATGTACAACACTATTTCTTTATCTATTATTGGAAATAAATTATTCACATTTTAATTCGATTTCTGGGGTATGAGTATGTATGTGGATTTAAATTCTGATTTAGAATCTAGTCAAGCTATCTTTCATGGTTAATCAGAAATGAGATCCCAAAATGGAACTTGTATAAGGGCAAAACTTTATCTCCTTGAGAGGCTAGCTATCTAACAATTTAATGCTATAGATGTCTTGCTTTCTACATGTCATGTCTTTGAACTATTTTAGTATTGTGGCCTGAATCGTTTTGTCCTTATGCATATGTTTATTTAGGAATTGGAGATGTTTGTAATTGGATGTCTATTAACTATTTAATGGGCATTTGTTTGTATACATTTTCTCGAACAAGGATTAGATCTTGGAAATATTTCCCTGATCTATTTCCTTTATCTTATTCCAATTTCAACATATTTTTCTTTCTTTTCCCATTCTTTTATCTTACTCTTGACTGAGAGAAGGCCTAATCCTTCCCTCAATCAACATAGGTATAGTATTAGATGCATTTTAGATTATACTTTTCATGTATTTCTACTTTCTGCATCCTAGAAGTCCCCTCATATAGAGGCAGTCTTTAGAGTGGTTTGGCTAGGCCATAAAGTCTGCTTAAGGATCACTTTCTTTGCTGCTCAGCAAGAAGAGTTGTGTAACAACCATGGTGAAAATTCCATGTAAAAATATATAAGGCCATGGATGATGGGTGTTGTCTTGATGGGCCATTAACCAGGTAAAGTGTTAGTCAACCAAGCAAATCCCTACACTACTAGTGCTTTCGGCATCAGCCTGCGGATCACGGACTGAAGTCTCACTCGAAGAAGTATGGGGGATGTAGTAACCAAGTCTCTACAGCCTAAGATGGTCGTGATGTCGATCTATACTTCCTAATCCTGTCTTTGTTTAGATCCATAAGCCTTTACGGCTTATCAATGTTCCTTCTCTCCTGTCCTTCAGTACCTCCGTGAAGGTACTCAACTGATCTTCGTGCAACCCTAAACCAAGGAGGCACTTACGCACCTCTGCGACTATGTTACTGTATAATTTCCCAATTTATCTTAGGTGTTACCTAATCTAGCATGCATTTATAGTTACCTTCACATAATCCTTTACTCTTGCTTGCGTTCAATTAACAGATATAATCAAATACATCTGCGTATCAAATAAGCATTATAATGTAAACCCAAATCATAACATAATATAATCAGATGCATTAAACAGAGACAAAATACACATTGACTGTAGAGTAATTCTCTTTAATGAAATCTCAATTTGAGTACAGACTCTATCCACCCTATGCACACAGTTGCGGGGGTTCACTCACTCAACTACGAACTTCCACCCTAGGCCTCTATGCACTTAGCTGCAAAGCCTCTACCTACATTAAGAATCAATAACACTTAGAAATTCTCACCCCAAATTCCTTCTTCCATTACTTACTTCTCCCCACTTAGACTTTGCCAAGACTCCCTTTTTATACAATCCCATGGTCCGTGAACCATGGGTAGATATTGATAGCCGACATGAGACTTCACAAAATAAGGGTGGAGAACCTTTAACCTCTTCGTACTCTGTGACCACAAAATGTGGAGGCTTTACATTTTTATTACAAAATTTGGGTTTTCTGCCCTACAGCATAGGCTTTTAGCCCCAAAACTGGCTCTTGGGGGAACCTGTTCCCAACAGGCTCCAAACACAAACATGGTGACTCACCCTTGAGTCACTCTGCAGGCGCCGAGATATTGGTGCAAATACCCCTTAACTTGACCTATACGACTTCTACCTTGCCGGTGCACTGCGCGACCGCCTGCTTGATTTCCTCGACCAACTACTCTATTGCTCGACCTGCACTATCAGCCTGCAACTTCTTGTTACACAAAAAATTGTCACCATGACTTTCTACAGTTTGTGTGAGTCCATCAATACTCATACATACCTCCTTTGCAAGTCTTAAACCTTAGCTCTTCATGTCAAGCATTGAAAATGGGAGAAAGACCTTAAAAATGTCTCAAATCCTGGTTTTGCACTTTCTCCTAGCATTGCCTACGGTGCCGCACCTAATGGTCATGTTTCCTGTGAACCTGACTACTCTTGATATTAAGTGATGGGTGCGAACCCCTGTAAAATTTAAAAATGCGCGAGTTCATTCTTAAAAACTTATCCTGGGTCACTTCTAGACACTTCTAGAAGGAATATTACGCTGGCAAGTCCGCTCCACCTTGTTTCATCCATTCCATAACTAAGGGAGCTAACTCCGTGATATGAGGTGCTTATCCCATTGAAGGAGGAACTTATCCCTTCAATGGTGGACCTGCAACTTCCTCCATTTGCACTATAAATTCATGCCTTGGGCTGGTTGTAGAAGAGGTTGAAAGCTGAAGATTCTTGAGGGTAAATGATGCTGAAAACTAGGCTTCCTTTTTGAGCTTGTGAGAGGAGAGATCACATAACTTTCATGTCATTTGGGAAGTGAGCGAGGCTTGTCAAGGTAGAGGAGACCCCTACTGGACCCTGGAAAGGACTTGTGCAACATCAAGACAAAGGTTGTAAAGTTATTTTATTCATTAAGTTAATATAATCAAGTTTATGTTTCTCAATGAATTGTCTCTAATTGTTTGTTTTATGAGCTCCTTGATCTTCATAATGAACACGTTTTGTTATATGCAAGTATGCTTTGACATGTGCTTGTTTGTGTATGTAGGTTATTGAACGAGAACTACTTGAAGCTGTTGGGATAAGATTGCCTCAAACAAGTGTTGGACCGAGGTAGGTTCTTTTACACTTCTTAGTATTCATTAATGAACTGAAACATGTTTAGAGAGAAATAGGTTTGCTTGTTCTCTTCGTTGCTAGATATCATTAGATACTAGGGAGATCAGCCTTGTCCGTAAGAACGATTTATCCGGCCAACAAATTGGTGACTCCAGCTGCAATCCAAGTTGTTCAACGTTTTCGTCACTACATTTTGTTACGCAAAACCACTGTCATTTCTAACTATAACCCTATGCAATATATTTTGACTAAACAGTTGCTGGGGGGCAAGTATTCCAAATGGATTGTTATCTTGCAGGAATTTGACTTGGAATTTGAGAAGGCCAAGTAAAAAAAGTCTTTGGTTTTTGTAGAACTAATGTGTGACTTCCCTCGTGCCGATACCGAACATGTGGCGGAAGAAACCATTGTGGATGAATCTTTGTTCCTTATCAGCACTGTTCATCCATGGTACAGAGATATCATTGTCTATCTCCAAACCCAATCTTTTCGACCCGATACTTCATGATCTCAACGCCAGAAAATACAATTCCAACCCCAACCTTACACTATTATTGGAGATAAACTTTATCGTTGTGGGGTGGATTCCATTTTCCGTTGTTGCCTTACTCATGATGAGGTTGAGAAGGTTCTTAATGACTGCCACTCTAGAGCGTGTGGCGGTCATATGTCTGGGTATGCCATAGCCCAAAAGATTTTTTGCGCTGGCTATTTCTGGTCGTCCTTGTTCGAAGATTGTATTAATGTCGTCCAGAAATGCCACAATTGCTAGATTTTTGATCGTAAGATGCGTGCTTCTCCTGCTCCTCTCCACCCTATCATTGCCGTTGGTCCATTCGCAAAATGGGGTATTGATTTTATTACATGTAACCCTCACTTGGCTGGGGGGCATGCGTATATCATCCTTGCGGTAGATTATTTTACCAAGTGGGCCGAGGCGATGCCTACATTTTTGGCAGATGCCAAAACTGCTACGATTTTCATTTTCAATCATATAATTTCTAGGTTTGGTGTCCCCCAAGCGATTATCACTGACCATGGGAGTCATTTTCGAAACATCATGATGACCGAACTTATAGATCAGCTTGGCATGTGTCATGATAGTTCCACTCCATATTACCCACAGACAAATGGTCTGGTTGAAGCAGTCAACAAAGTTTTAGTCACCATGATCCGACGAATCATTGGGATTCATCGGTCGAATTGGCACAACATGTTATTTTCAGCGCTTTGGGCGTACTGAACCTCAGTCAAAACATCAACAGGTTTTACTCCCTTTCAACTGGTTTATGGTTTAGAGGCAGTATTGCCTATTGAATGCGAAATCCCATCATTACAAATTGCTATGCAATTATTACTAGCCACTTCCAAAGAAGAAAAACGTTTATTATACTTAGCTCAACTAGATGAGAATCGACGCAATGCTGCATTAGCTGTTGAAAATCATGCCAAATGGATCAAAGCTCAGTATGATTGAAATGTTACACCGTGCAATTTTTCGGAAGCCGACCTAGTTTTACTTTACGATCAAGCAAACGATAAGCTAGGGGCTGGCAAATTTGTACCCATGTGCAATGGTCTATATATTGTCAACCGAAAGCTGGAAAAAAGGGGCCTATGAGCTAGAAGATTTTGACGGTGTCTCTTTAGGTAAACCTAGGAATGGGCTTTATCTAAAGCGATATTATGCTTAAATGGATAACGTGGAGATTTCATTAGATTAGTTTTTTCTATGTTTGTGTGTTCGTAGATTAAAGATGCGTGCTTTACTTTAGTGAGTGTTTTTCATTATTAGTCTTGCTTATCTTGATTTTACTCTTGATATTGCAGATGTCAACGTCTCTCTAAACATACATTGGTTTCACTGATGGCACTTATTGTAGTACATGGAACATCTCTTCCGCAGCTTGGGTTATCTATTCACCCTCTGATGAGTTAGTATCTATGCACGGGGTAAGCCTCGGTCAAACAACAAACAACATTGCAGAATACAGTGCAGTGATTGAATTATTATCTGAATCCATCTCATTCAGGATTTGAAGTTTGATTGTTAATAAAGATTCGGAACTTGTCGTATTACAACTTAATCGAGTTTATGCCATTAGAAATCCAGTATTATTACGATTATTTTTGAGAATTCATCTCTTGGAACGAGAATTTGATTACATATCAAATCAACACATTCCAAGATATTTAAATACATGAGTAGATGCAATTGCTTCTCGAATGTTAAATAGACATTTGCATTGAATCAAACAGTAAATTTAAAACATCTCATAAACATGTTTTGCAAGATAACCATAGTAATAGCATAGAATAGCATAAGAGTGTGTTAAAATATACGTCATCCTCGATCATAGGTTGAAAAACACCTTTTGATCGAAAAAAATGATAGTATCAAAAGTCATATAAAAAATGGGTCCATAAAGTGATCATCCTATCACTGGTGACGATCCCGATAAGATACCACTACTCGTGCCACCCTACAAAGGAACCTCCTAAAAGGTCTTGGGACCCCAATCACATAGCACTGAAGCCGAAGTGGAATGTCATCTATGATGGTCTCTGGAATATCTGCAGTCAAGCACTCTAGATGGCTCTCCAACTCAGCCAAGGTCTCTGCTGTCTAGTCCTGTGGGGCCGGTGCTGTGGCAGTTGGTTGTCTTTGATCATAGGGTTGGAGAGTGGTTGGTCGCCGTGGACCCACATGTGCATTTAAAACTTTTACTATTAGTTTTGGGACGATTGTTAAAAATACAAAAACATACATATAAAATTAAAATGGTGAAAAACAATTTTTACCTCTGTCATCCCATTTCTCTCGTGGTGGAAGAGTCATGTCGGGATCGTCACAATAATCCATCCCAGCGTATGGAAAATCCTGAATAATAAAAAGTTGGTTCCCTAACCAATGAAATTACTCTGGGGTGAATCAAACGATATCAAAAACCTCATCTGGATGACGAGCCATAACTACAACCAATCGCATAACCTGAGGATCTCGGGGAAGTCCAGCCTCAACTGTGAGCTGTTGTGGAACCAGCATTGGTGCCCTCTCTAAGGCAAAGCTGACAACTAAGTAACCATAACCAAAGTTCTTTAGTTGCCCTTGCTTTGCCCTAGTCAATTGGCCTTTCACATTGGCCAATACAGAATCACACCAGTCGAAAATGGTGCCTCGGAAGCAGTCCATTGCCATGCGCATCTAGGAGCCCGTAGCTAGATGCAATGATGTGCTCCCATAGAGTCTGGTAATAGTAAAAGCAATTACCTTCAGATCAAGACGGGAGATGGTTTTCACATATATCCGTTTGTCCGGATCTTGATTGTTATAGAACTCTAGTCGAAGATTAGTGACAGATTGACCACCTCACCTAGATCCGAAAAGAGATAATTACTCGCCTCTCTTGGGCAAGCCAGTCAAAAAATACATGTCATCTGACTCGATTTTGAGCTGGTTGCCGCCAATAACGAAGCATTGGTCCTGAATGCTCCACCTGTTTACCAGCCACTGCAAAAATTCTACCTGTGCCCTCATGCCAGGAATGGTCCAAAATTTGAAAAGCCCACATGCTCTCAATGCCTATAATGAAGGTGGATGGAGAAATGCAGCCTGATCCATGTCCTCATGCTCTCTTTCCCACCGAACAAAGCATATTGTATACCCACAATGCAAAATAGGTGGATTAGAAATTTCATTCCAAACTTCTATGGGTCAAAAATGGAAAACCTAGGGTTCAAAATCCGCATTCCGTGGGGTTCGCACCTAGCCCTTTAGAGACAGTGAGTAGGTGCACACTTCTCCTTAAGGTGAGGTGTGACACCCCGACTTTTCTCTGTGCACAAAAAAGTCGGGGTGCACAAGGGCCACATGACGCCCCTGCGCAACCACCGCGGGCGATTTTTTGCCCTAAATTTCCTCCAAAAATCAAAATATAAATGCTAAAACAAAATTTCAAATGGATGAAATGCAAGTCAGGGACATTGTGGATTACCTGGAGAAGACAGTTCTGAATTCCAACGGTCAGATTTTGCATAATCTCCACAGGAAGTTTTTTACCAAAAGCTCTTACTTTTTACTCCAAAGGTAAACGGTAAAAATGAACTTGTAAAAGCCCTTTTTATAAGATTTTTTGAATAAATAAATTAAAATTTATTTATTTTTTACTTTGAAAAGGTCATTTTGGTGCATTTTTAAATAGATATGAGTAATGTTTGCAGTTTTTGTGCAGAATATTGGGGTTTCAGGTTGAGTTGATCGTTTTCAACAAAAATACATAGGAGTCCTCTTTAAGCTCTTTTCGAACTCGTAAAAAATGAAAATATTGTCGAGTGTTTCTTTGTATACTTGTTAAAACGGAATTACAAAGACGGTCCTTTACAGCTCTTTTCCGACCGTACAAACATGAAAGGATTGCCGAACTTTTGTCGTTTCAAGTTCGATATTGGTAATAAAACGACGTGTTTTCGATCACTTTTTTACTTTTTGATATTGAAGGCACTAATCATGAAAAGTACTCCTTGGTCGTTATGATCAAGCAGTTCTCTCAAGTATTATTTTATACTTTTTCGGGCTTGGGAGACACAAATTTATGAAGAAGGACAACTGTGGAGTTTTCTTAAGTTTTTCTTCTGACTTCCTAAAATTGAAAAACAACGAGTTTCTCCTATACTGGACTCGTTAAAATTTCACAGTAAAGGACCTGTTCAATTACAAACAGGAATGGACCACTCCTTCTTAGGGTGCCAATCGAAACTAAGTTGGACTCATTCGAAGGATGAGCTTATAACCAAGCAAATGTTATCCTCCTCAAGCTTGTCAAAAATAAAGAGGTACTTGCCATAAATGGTGGGGGAAAAGGAGAAAAATGAACTTGATTATTGTACTCTGTGTTTGAAAAAACTTTCCATCACTCTTGAACATGACAGTTTTATCCACCTGGGTTGGGAAATCCTTTACCTAACAGTTAATCAAACCACTTTGAAAGTCTTCAGCCAGTTTTGGGGTATTAACTTTGGGTCAACTGTCACCAAGCCATCTACTATGTCGTTACGTGTTCAAGAGGTCTCTGCAAATAAACCATTCACCTGCAAAATATTTGTCATCCATCATTGACCATCCCTGAGTTTGTTCTTGCCAAATATATTTCTTCAGACGTGATCTATGATTTCGTGATATGGGCTTGCCTATGACGGATCGCTTTCTATCGAATCCAACTCATTATCTAGAAATATGATTTAGAAATCATCAGTACCTTAGAATTTGCATGCCTCAATGGCAAGTTTCTCGCCTTTTGATGATAGGTTATGTCATTGACCTTAGATTAATGGATTCTGTGACATGTTTGACATCAACTCATTCATTCACATCTCATGGATTGTACTTGGTACTTTGAGGGCCATTGACATTACTGGTGGTTCCTCTCACACTTGTTAACAATTTACATCATTGATTGGTAATCAAGTGGTTTCTCCCATGTTCGACTTTGACACATTCATTCACATGGGTAGAATCGTACTAGTTCAGAAAGTAGAAATGAAGACCCTGGATCTAGATTCCACCATCCAGGCTACGAGGAATTTTGTTATAATTATATAGTGGACTATTTATAAACAGATGGTTGCATCCATACTGTGTCCATGTGTTCCTACTTGTGATGTAATACAAAATCATTCCTGTATTAGAGCAGTTTTTAGATAGTTCTTAGTCAGTTTTGATTTGAGTACGGGAATGCTTACCTCAGCGATGATATGTTCACATATATATATTTTGCATTGAATTTTTTTTACAAGTTCAATCAGGGTATCCACGAGAAAATCCTTGAAATGATAAAGTCCTTCACTCTTCTTAGATGATCAAAAACCATCCTCATCTACTACAGACTTCGCACTTTAGGGGGCAATCTGTTACACAAAAAATTGTCACCATGACTTTCTACAGTTTATGTGAGTCCATCAATACTCATACATACCTCCTTTGCAAGTCTTAAACCTCATCTCTTCATGTCAAGCCTTGAAAATGGGAGAAAGACCTTAAAAATATCTCAAATCCTGGTTTCGCACTTTCTCCTAGCATTTCCTGCGGTGCCGCACCTAATGGTCATGTTTCTTGCAAACCTGACTGCTCTGTATATTGAGTGATGGGTGCGAACCACTGTAAAAGTTAAAAAGGCGTGAGTTCATTCTTAAAAACTTATCTTGGGTCACTTCTAGACACTTCTAGAAGGAATATTACACTGGCAAGTCCGCTCCACCTTGGTTCATCTATTCCATAACTAAGGGAGCTAACCCCATGATATGAGGTGCTTATCCCATTGAAGGAGGAACTTATCCCTTCAATGGTGGACCTGCAACTTCCTCCATTTGCACTATAAATTCATGCATTGGGCTGGTTGTAAAAGAGGTTGAAAGCTGAAGATTCTTGAGGGTAAATGCTGCTGAAAACTAGGCTTCCTTTTTGAGCTTGTGAGAGGAGAGATCACATACCTTTCATGTCATTTGGGAAGTGAGTGAGGCTTGTCAAAGTAGAGGAGACCCCTACTGGACCCTGGAAAGGACTTCTGCAATGTCAAGGCAAAGGTTGTAAAGCTCTTTTATTCATTAAGTTAATATAATCAAGTTTATTTTTCTCAATGAACTATCTGTAATGGTTTGTTTTATGAGCTCCTTGATCTTCATAATGAACATGTTTTGTTATACGCAGGTATGCTTTGACGTGTGCTTGTTTGTGTATGCAGGTTATTGAATGAGAACTGCTTGAAACTGTTGGTATAAAACTGCCTCAAACAAGCGTTGGACCGAGGTAGGGTCTTTTACACTTCCTAGTATTCATTAATGAACTAAAACATTTTTAGAGAGAAATAGGTTTGCTTGTTCTCTTTGTTTCTAGATATCATTAGATACTAGGGAGATTGGTCTTGTCCGCAAGAACGATTTATCCGGCCAACACTTCTGTTGAGTCTCCTGTAGACTAGCCAGGTTGCCTTCAATGGAGGTCATGATTAAGTAAGCCTCGTCCATCCAAGGCTTCAAGCACACCTTCAACACTGCCTCTTTGTGTTGAGCTACATCTACCAGCTCCTTCAATGCCTTGTCCTCCTGCAGCTTTGCATGTCCCTGTGTGAGGGAAAAAATATGTGCTGTCCATTTTACCTCATCATAGCACTGTTGTAGCATGCATGCCTTTGTTTCCAGCCTTTTCACAGTAGTGTCTTCTTGTAGGCTAGTTAGTACTTCAAATGACTGTTCAGAAAGCATTGTGCAGTCTGCCACTGCACTTTCTACTACTGTTATTGCCTCTGTTATAGCAGTCGTGCACTACTCCTTGACTTCTAGTGGAGTTGAAGGTTGGGTCCTTAACTACAATTCTCCAATTTGAAGGTTCAACTCCAAATGAACCTTTTCCAACTCTGTGCAGGTGTCGTGCACGCTCGTAGCGAGTTTGTGAATGCGCACATCTACCAGCTCATCCGTAATAATGACCAACTCTAGGACCATTTGTCACGCTTCGTCCATGGCCTTGATCATGCAATGATTCGTGTCAGTGAGTTCCATCATGGATGCGAGGGAAAATTGTCATTGCATGCCCATCTAAGTATTGTTGGTCTTCTGCTCACTGATCACTTGCAAAGTGCGCTATTCACGGGCCCTCAGCTCCATGATCACCCCATTCTGTAGTAGGTGGAGTGCCTCACTAGGAATCACTGCCAATTTCAGCTCCATTCCCTTGAGTGTGTTGTTAGTAGGCCTATCAGCTTCGGTCTTTGTTGCTAGTGCTCTGGTAGAGCCTAGATTTACCTCAGGTTGAAAAGGTAAGCTTCTAGGTCCACATCAAACCATGCTCAGCCTCATAGCTAGCCCTATGAGGACAAGAGAGGGCTCTCTCCGGGTCAATCTCAGCAAAATATAATTGATGGGGCTCGAGATGACTGAAATAAAAGCTAATCTTAGGCTAGGTATGAAGTACAAGGATTTGAATTGTGTTTTTGGGGGTTTTGAGTTGGAAAATGGGAGAGGCAAATTTGGGTCCGAGGACGAGACATAGTTTTTGCAGAGTTTTGATTGGGGCAAGGAAGGAAATTGTTTTTATGATTTAGAATGAATAAATTGATAGATCAGACCGGTGAGGAGCCAAGGAGGGCAAGAGAGTCTTGAGAGTCCTCCTCAAATAGATGAAAACAATGAAAATTTAAACAAAAGATCAAAGTAGAGCACAATAGTCCAATGAATTCTACTTTAATCATTCATTTGTTTAGTTTCAGAAAAAAAAAGAGAAGGTAAAATGATACATATAAACATCAATGAACTTACAAGTACATAGATAATAACACCATCAAAACACAGAGCCACATGGATCTCAACAAGTGCTGCAAAACCCTGACCTTTCCTTTGCCAAAAATGCAGAGATAGAATGTACAATGATGTGCCAAGCAATCCCAAATGTCCAAACCTAAAAATGACTTAGAAATTACATAATATAGACCATCCTAACCCATTTCCATGCCTCTAGGGGTCGAGCTCATCATTCTAGAAGCTGTTTCAACCAATTCTAAACAAAGCACTGAAATCTAGACAATCAAACAACTTGCCTCTATAAGGTAGGAAACTGATTCATTCATTAAATTTTCACTTTTTAATGAATGAATCCTCTAGAAAAAGTAAATAGGTGCCAAAATTAGATCATAGTCATCAAGTTACATCAATATAGGTCAATAATTACATCAAAAAGCAAAACTAGTAAAACTGGCCGAATTTCTAAGCTAGAAGGTGAACAATTTGGCAAAAATCCTCTATGCGCCGCGCCTAATTCTCTATGCGTCGCGCCAATTTGGAGTTGAATTTGAGGCTCGTCCCAGAGTCAAAATTGAGCCCAAGATAGCTCGTTGGAAAGCCCTACTTGTCGAATTTCTAACCCAAGTGAAAGTGTTCAATTTGGTGTCCATTTGCCTGTCCAAAACTTCAATCGCCCAAGACTGCTTCCTGTGTGTCAAAATAGGGGCAGTGAGGTCATTTTTTTACTGTTTTTGACCTCTTGGGGACTCAAAACTTGCCCAAACTTCTTGGCCATGAACCAGCAGTCATGATTTTTCATGCCAAATTCAAAAATATAAAGTTTTTGCAATTTGGAGACAAAACCTGTTTTTCAGTGCAAAAATTTTCAAAAATGCAAAAATTACTCCAAATTTCTTGAAATTTGGGCTATACCTTCTCTATCAAGTGTCATTCTAGGCTAAAGAGGCTTCAGCCAATATCTGAAGGTGATCATGCTCCTTTTGCCTCTTTTGCTTCTTTATTGCCTTCATCAAGTTTGCCTTTAGATTTCTTATTCATGCCTTGGAACTCATATTTCGTGCCCTGTAATGGAAAGCCATGTGTCTCAACAATGCTTTATCCTTATCGACCCTTTCCAGCAATCTCTCGAGGTGGATGTTGATTCCCTCGAGCCAAGACTCCCTATCATCATTAATCTCTTGCTCCAATGAAGTGAGCTCAATCCTTCTCCTTTGGGCAGCTTGGCGATTCTCGCAGATGTTTTGCAACTCCATTATTCCTTGCTAATCTTCGAGTTGTTTGTTCTGCTGCTCCAAGTATTTCATAGTCCACTTAGCCCTCTCCAAGTGAAGGGACAAGGCTATGATCTCTGTCTGCTACTCCTGGATGATCTCTCTAAGATGTGCATTTTGTGAGCCCATGTCTATAACATCATCCTGAACGAGAATGAAGTCAGTTTCTCGCTTGAAGGCCCCTCATCCTGCATTGGCCTCTTACCCCGGTCCTATACCTATGGTGTTGATGTTGGAAGCGAGGCCCCTTCCACCCTAGGTGGAGATAACACTCGCTTTGCAGCTGCAAATAACTACCTCGTTCCCTTCTGATAAGTAATGAAAACTAGCATAGTAGCAGTGTATGGATCATGGCCTTCTTGCTAATGAGAAGGTCGACCAGTCTCATGCCCAACCTCTAAAGGTCCCTGTGAAACTCTAAAAAAGTCATGAGAGATGAAATCATCCCAAGTGATGCCCTATAATCCAAGCTAATGAACCACCAAAATCTTGATGAGAGCAAAATGGCAAATACTGTTGAACTATTGCTCAAGGGTTTTGTGTTGCACAAGGGTGGTCATCCTCTCTATGTTCCAGCATATGAAATAAGGAATGTTCATCATCCTTACCTGGGTGAAATGCATGAGCAACCTGATGTGATAAGCATATAG
Source organism: Pinus taeda (assembly GCA_000404065.3). Taxonomy (NCBI): domain Eukaryota; kingdom Viridiplantae; phylum Streptophyta; class Pinopsida; order Pinales; family Pinaceae; genus Pinus; species Pinus taeda. The sequence goes on from APFE030189508.1 coordinate 113,977, forward strand.
TCGGGAGAAGACCTTCACAAATGAAATACTTCATGATTAATTTCATTAATGGAGCATATTCATCTTTGAGATATTGGAAAGGGAACACCCTCTTGAGCTGCCTCACGAAACCGGGTTTAATATATGGCTCATAATGTTGCCAATCAATCTTTTGCCTCTTGTTCCATGGTTCTCCAATGTTAGGTATGTCAGTTGCTAATGAGATAGAATATGTGTAGGTTTTAACACTGTACAGAAATTACCTGCATACTAATTCTAAAACAAAGAAAATAAACAATGCGAGAGCATAACACATAAAACACATATGCATAGAGATTATCCCCTGGATCCCAAAACCGGACTACTAGCTTGATTTTTCATTATG
>APFE030189509.1:0-24611 GCA_000404065.3 Pinus taeda
TGACTTTGGCTTCTAGACACTGTCATGCCTATATCATAGGAATGACTAGGGGTTAAAAGGCTTAAAACATCAACGGTACTCAAGGACATCATGTATGAGTGATTGACATGTCTCCTGAGGGTGTTATTGCTGATGTGGATGAGTTTGTTTGATATGTTCCATCGATTCAATTTCCTTAAGGGAGGTTGAATCCCTTATAGTGACCTCTCTCGTCGCATGTTTACCCTAGCTGGTCAGTTTCTTGGGTGGACTTGAGAGGAAGGAGTGTTACAGATTGGTATAAGAGCACGGTTGCACTCTCCTTGGGTGAAAGTGTTGGTCATGCATGCATGTTAATTGCATGTGTGTCCCTTACACTTGTATTCCATGTGCTTGTCGCATTGCATCATATTGATCATGATTGTAGTAAGGTTGTCATGAGGAACTTGATGTTGATTTTGTGGGATGCACGTTAGAAGTATATGACTAGTTATATGACTATTTTAAGCTTGATTACATTATGTTAGGTTTCATTCTTGGTTGTTTGATTACATGTATCAATCTTGTAGTTTGGTTACAAGAATTGATTTCTTATGCTCAACTACATGCTTTTATGCGTATGTGTAGTTGATTAGGCATTGATTATGCACGTTGATAGTTGCAAGTGGCAATGTGTACAATGGAATGATGGTTGTTGTTATGCATGAGGTCATAGAATGAATTGTTGATATGGCCTTGCATTGATAATTGGACCTTAACTAGAATGATATTTATGCATTGATGCACTTATTCAATATATGTCTATATGTTATTATGTTCATGTTATACATGGATCACACTGATTTGATGATCTTACATACAAGGCATCCTCCCCAAATTATGTTAAGGTACGTTGGTTTATTGTGATTTGGTTTAGCTGGCATAATATGCCTTGTAGGAAAGAGATCAGATGGCTAGCAAGGTGGTAGACTAGATAGAATCTCCCTATGCATCAGATGTGAAGCCTGGTGTGGGGAACTCTTATGATTTGGTAGATATATTGAGAATCCTGAAGAAAGAAATAAGGATTTCCAAAGAAGATAATGAAAAAATCATGCAGGCACAAGAGAAACAAGTAGAGGTGAATTTGATACTTCTTCAGAGTTTGTCAGAATTGCAGCGACAAGGGCCACTTCAAATTAACCATGGACATGAGGACTGAACTAATGGGGCATATGGAAGTAGGTATCTTAGTAGACACAGGTCAGATAGATCTGACACGATCAAAGATGGAAAACTGTTGGACACTTCGGATAATAGAGGTGATAGACATAGGTACTATTCTAGTTCTGGCCTTGATAGGCATCATGATTTTCATTTTTATCATCCTTACAGGAGGAGTGATAGGGGATACATTCTAGATGATTTTAAGAAAACAAAAACACCTACCTTTGATGGAGATATGAAGAAATCACAAGATGTAGAGGCATGATTGCTTGGTATGAAAAAATTATTCCAATTGCATGATTATTTAGAAAACATGAAAGCAAAGATAGCCACTTTCAGTCTCAAAGGTAAATTATGTATTTGGTGGGAAGACATGAAGAATGTCAAAGTTATACACGAGGAAGATTTGATTTGGTATGCGTTTGAAATTCTCTTCAAGAAGAATAACTTGTTGGAGAGGTACTATGATGACATGGATAAGGAGTTTTATGAGTTACGGATGGGTTCTATGATAGATGAGGAGTATATTAGCATATTTTTGGAGCTGTTAAGATATGTGCCTTACCTCAAGGAGGAGAAGGCCAAGGTTTAGAGATTCATCAGTGGATTTCCGTTAGCATACAGAGACTAGATTGAGTTCGATGAGACTAGATCATTGGAGGAGGTCATCTGAAACTTGAAACATTGTTATGAGCAGTCGAAGCACAAATTTGAGCCTAAGAATGAGTTGAAAATAAATGATAAAGCTAAAGGAAAATTTCCACCAAATAGGGGAAGACCTCAAGATTCAAGTGAGAAATAAAATTTAGTTCCTTACAAGAGATTCAATACGGCTAAGAAGGGACGTGGAGAGCAACAGGCTAGAGGTGGTGGTAGGGAACCACTACAATGTTGGATATGTGACAAGGATCATCGTAAGAGTAATTGTCCGCAATATCATAGTGGTATTAGAACCCATATCTATAATGCTCAGGAGGCACATGCAATTGGTGATGTTGGTGATAACATTCCTCGGATCTATTCAACTATGGACAATAGGAAGACGAATCATCAGACATTGATCACTGAGATGGACAATAAGCTTTGTGATCAAGTTGTTTCTACTTTGATTTATCTTGGATCTAACTATAGTTATATTAATCCTGACTTGGTGGGTAAGTGTGGTTTGAGAAAAGAAGTGCATGCAAAATCTTGGCTGGTACAATTGGCTATAGGTACAAACAAGAGAGTTCACCATTGGGTAAGAGACTGTGCATTTGAGCCAAATGGTATGCCTACAACAACACATTTGAATGTATTTCCATTAGGATCATATAGTTTGCTTTTGGGTATAGATTGTCTATACCTTCACAGAACCAAAGTGGATTGCTTCGACAAGGCCATTGAGTGTGTGAATGATAGTGGAGAAACGAGGACTTTGCAGGGAAAGAAGAAGCCTACATCAGTGAGGATGGTTACCATTATGCAGGCTAAGCGTAGTTGCAGAAAAGGTTGTGTGATGTTTGCAATTCACATTTCTAGTGATAAGGATAAGGAGGTTGAGGATGTAGATGTGTTAAGAATGCACCCAGTTTTGCAGTAGTTTCAGGATGTATTCTTGGAGGAAATTACAGAGTTTCTACCTCATAGGGAGGTAGAATTTTATATTGAGTTGGTTTTAAGGGCAACTCCATCATCAAAAGCACCTTACAGGATGAGCGCACCTGAGTTGGTAGAGTTGAAGTTGCAATTAAAGGAGATGCTTGACAAGGGATACATTAGGCCAAGTGTATCACCTTGGGGTGCACTAGTGTTATTCGTAAAGAAGAAATATGGTACTCTTAAATTGTGCATTGACTACAAGTAGCTAAACAAGGTAAAGATCAAGAATAGGTACCCATTTCCAAGGATTGATGATTTGTTTGACTAGTTGAATGGAGAAACAATGTGCTCTAAGATTGATTTGAGATCGGGATACCATCCGGTATGCATCAAGGAAGAGGATATCTTCAAGACTGCATTCAAGACTAGGTATGGGCATTATGAGTTTGTTGTTGTTCCATTCAGGTTTAACTAATGCTCCAACTATATTTATGTGTATGATGAATATTGTGTTGCGTCCTTATATTGGCAAGTTTTTTTATTGTATTCATTGATGACATATTGTTATATTCTAAAAATGAGCAAGAGCATGCTAAGCATTTAGCAACAGTGTTAATATTTCTAAGAGAGCATCAGTTGTATGCTAAACTTAGTAAGTGCAACTTATCTCAGACTAAGGTACATTACTTGGGGCATGTTGTCTCCAAGGATGTCATAGCAGTAGATCCATAAAATATAAGGGCTATCATAGAGTGGGAAGCTCCTAACACTAGTAGAAAATGAGAAATTAGTGACTAGGTGACTAGAAAAGTTAGCCACTACAAGTTTTCCAAGTGAAATACTACCAAAAATAGGAAATTTTAAGTGAACCAACTACAAACGACTACATAAATGACTAATTTAGTCCTTAGTTAAAAATATACATCTAGTTAGTAATTAATACAACTAAAAATGACTAACATGAATGACTAATTTAGTCTAGGAAAAAAAATACGACTACTTAACAAGTACTACAATAATAAAACTTAGTCGTTTATGTTAGTAATTTAAATTGTGTCACTTCAACAATCTAAACTTATAGGTGATAGGAGATTTAATGGCTGTTATAGACTTGCTAAAAGATTATACTTAAACACTTTTTTTTTTGATAGCTTAACTTTGCAGTTGAGCTTCAATGTTCCATGGACTAATATTGACTTTAAAAGGTCATATGTTCAAATATTAAAAATAAAAATAAAAATGCTACTAAGCCAACATAGAAGTTTCCCATCATTTTAATAGAATGATGAACCTCAATACTTATTAACATAGTGAATATATATACGCGGTTCTTCTCAATGACTTCACCACGACCACATTTTCCCTTAATTTAGTTTTTAACAATTGAATATATAAGTATATACAGAATGAGAAGGGATGCATATCAATGTGGAATAAAGAATTGAACATACTATAGTGGTCCTTTTCTCTATTAGCATTCATTAGTTTGGAAGAACATATTAATTGATTATAATTTTCAATTAATCAAATAATTCCATCTAGTAATATGAAATTAACAATTGAAAAGGTGTAAGGGTTATAAATATTCTACCAAACATACTAGTATCTTAAGGTCCATTTGTCATGTTACATTCTCACTTGTGATCTTTCCTGTGCTTGTAATTTCCTAAAAATTTATTTCCATGCCTCTACATCAACATCTATTATTTTTTTGTTATTTGATAACTTTTAGCTTAGGGAGATTTTCAAATATTTGCCTAAATTTTCCTAGCAACATGGAAGGTAAAGAGAACTACAAAAATCAATAGAAAACATAAAAATATAGGGAAAAAAAAGACTACAAATATGAATAAATAAAATAAAGACTATTTAAAAATAATCTAATGTGTGATATCTTCCTTCTTAAAACTTGTGCCCCTCTCTTCAAGGCAAAGAATTACAAAAATAAATAAAGATTTTTTTTACCTATTTATATGACTAAAGAAAAAAAAGATTACCTAAAAGTCATAGGATGTGTTATATTTTCCTTATTATAACCTGTCATTTTTTTCATTACCCATTTGTCATCAAATTAAGATGGCCACTTTTTTTCCCTCGTGTTTTAAGTGATCACAACTTTGCTTCTTTTCTTTTATATTTCCCTCTAACTATTTAGTAATTTCCCTCTAAGCATTTAGTAATTTGGTGGGAGCTCTAACTATTTAGTAATTTCCCTTTAAGCATTTATTAATTTGGTGGAAGCTTCAAAATTGGAGTTTCAAAGTTTGTTTAGGTGGTTACAATTGCATTTGAGAAAAAATAGCTATCGAAAATTGCTTTAGTAATTTGGTGGGAGCTTCAAAATCAGAGTTCCAAAGTTTGTTTAGATAGTTATAGTTGCATCAGAGAACAATTAGCTATCCGAGATTCAAAGTTTGTTTCAATTGTTGCTGTTGCATCGAAGAAATTGTAGAAATTTTACCTGTAGAACAAACCAATATATGCAATATCCTAAAGCATAATACTTGTTCTACTTCTACAAAACATTGTAGAAGCATAATCGAAATCATGAGCAACATCAAGTAGAAACATGCATAATTGATCAAGAGAATTAATTACACATAACACAAGATATATCTAGGGGAAAGCACCAACATAAAACCCCAACCATGTATTATCAATCAAGTGGAAATCCTCTTCACAATACAAAAAGAATTAGCTCTCAAGCTATTCAGTTCTTAATGAACTATGAAGATATGTCTCATGAACCACCCAAGCCCTATTTATATAGGCTTTCCCTATGGTTCTTACGTAGTTTGCTTAGGAAATAATAGCAAAAGCATATGCTATTAATTCCAACATACCAAAAACAACCAATGGTCCAACTACGTATTCCTTGAGAACACTAGTTCCTCAACCATGCAAAAACTACTTACTAGAAATAGTTAAGCATTTGATAATACACTATCCCACATCTGATCTCAACTAGGTCTTTGACAGAACTTACATGCAACTGTTATCCATGAGTGAGTCCTCAGTTATCTAAAATAATAGTTGTCACATGCATGCAAGCATTAACAAACTATATTTTATTATCCTAGCAACTTGTTAAAATAATCTAACTGGACTTGACTAGATAGAACTAAGTCAAATGATTCTCTCATTATAGAACTAAACCTTATCTCCTTTAATCAAGGGATAAATTCCTAAATCAAGGGAGAAAATAATTGCATGATCTGACAAAGACTTCAAGTTTAATTTTTCATAATTAATTAACTCATGGCGATTAATTAATTAATATTTTAAACTGCTATTAAGACCAAAATTAATTTTACTTCCTATAGATAGACTAGGGACTGCTATAAATAGGAAGGAACCCAGAAATTCTATTTTTAGAACTTTCTATTTTTAGCAGTTGCACCTCTCACCCAATGTGGCCAATGACCTCACTAGCCAAATTGCTATTTTTAGACATGCTATTTTTAGCAGGTCTATTTTTAGCACATTCTAAATTTAACATTTCTTGTTGCACATTTTTCAACAGAAATAGTAGCCATCGAGACTTTTCCTTTCTTGGCCCTAATGTGAAGCTTATTGGCCCTAAGGTGAAGTTTATCATCCCAAACGTTGGCTGCATTTATTAGATCTTGATTCTAGGGTCCTTATTTTGTATGTGGTGGCAATCTGCATTTAGTTATCTTGTTGTTATGATAAATTCTACGTGAGGTTCACCAATATTTTATGTAATGTTGAGTGAATTTCGGAGATGTCTGGAATGCCATTGTTAGGATATGGTGAATGTTTAAATACCCAAATTTTATTATATCCAAGATTGGCTTCTACTTGCATAGAATAACTTAAAGCCTATGATAGATTCAGTTTGTTGTTGTAATGGTTATAGTTGGGTTACTGTATAATTGGATTTTTGAAATAAGTGTTTAACCATGGGCATGTTTTTTCATTTTGGCGAATGTCTAGTCAATTTGGTGTCCTAAATTTCTCTACATAAATTATCAATTCGGGTATTGTAAACTACTGAAGTGTGGTGCACCATATGTGCTTAGTTAACCTTTTTTCTTACTTTGTTGTTTTATAGTTTATGTTGTTTTTGGGGGGTTTGTTTCTTATGTTAGAATCTAGTTTCTAAAGAAAAAGAGAAAATGAAACAAATTAAAACTTTGAACAGTTAGATTAATCTAATCCGGCAAAATATCTAAGAAAAGAAAGAAAGAAAAACAAATCATGTCACATTCATAACTTCACATATCGCCAATTTCGTTCTTAAGGAACTAAAAAGACTCAATGAGACATGAACTTATGTAATGAGTATCCTACTAAGCAAAAACAAAGAACATGTAAAGAAAAACTAATCTACTGTGTTCTCTATGCTCCAATTCACCAATCGGAAAATAGGAAGACTACTTTCTTGGAATATTTTGTCAAGCATATATTACATAGTTAGATAAATCTACAATCAACCAATTGAACACACTTGCATGAATGGAAAATCTAAACTACCAAACTTGAAAGCAATAAAATGAAAAGCAAAGCCAATTATCTCACCTATAATCACAATATTTCACCAATTACCTTCTAAAACGGTGTTAAGCTAAAGGCTCCGGAAATATCATCATATAGCATGAAATAAATGACATCTAAACTATCTAATTGCACACTAATGAAAATCAAACCCAATCATCTCACCTGTAATCACAATATTTAGCCAATTAACTTCTAAAACGGTGTTAAGCTAAAGGCTCTGGAAATATCATCATAGAGCATGAGAGACTAATCTAATAAGCAAATATAAGAAACATGTAAAGAAACCTAATCTACAATCAACCGGTTGAACACACTTGCATGAATGGAAACTCTAATCTATCAAACTTGAAAGCAATCAAATGACATACTTGAATGAAATCAATGCAAAACTACAAAACAAAATCTACTCTACCTTATATTCTAATGTGCTCCATGACATCTACTTTACATCTCCTTCCATGTTGAGAACATCAAAGCTTTATTCAAATTCTTCAAAATTACAAAGTACAATAAAGCTCTCCAAATCTTTCCAAAGCCATCAAAGAAGAACTATAAGCTCCAAGATAAAGAGCTACCAAAAAGCTACAAGCTTAAGAACTAAAAAGCTAAGCTAACAAATGAAGGAGAGAGATCTCCTATTTATACAAAAAAGATGAGAAGCCTTCTCATTAATGAAAGTCCATGAATCTCTCCCTCTACCTTTAGAGTCCTAATAAAAAAAGGAACTAATAAGACACATGTCTTCTTAGAGTTTTAATACAATTAGGAGATGTGACACATATCCTCATGATCCCATGATTCTCTCCACTCAAATTCGAATTTGGCCTTAGGGTGCCACATAAAGGTCTCCTAGAAGCCTCCTTTTGACCTACACATGTCAAAAATCTCAACCCACTTGTTAGCTATAAGCATATGCACATTATTTTCTAATTTTTAACCACAAATTCACTTAAAAAGGCTAAGAATTAATGAAGTTTGGAAAAACATAAATGTGGCCCGATGATAATGAAAGTGGGATGAATGTAGTGACATAGTAGTGAAATGGAGGTGATATAATGGGCATAATAGTGAAAGTGTAATGGAAATGAATGACAATTTCAAGGCCCGATAGTGAAGCAGGGTTGTGAAGTGGAGCAATATGGAAAACTAGGGGAGTCGAAGAGTGGAATGGGTCTAGTTATGGCATGACAGAACCTCAAGTCACTCAATCTTCTTAATCTCATATAGTGACTTCTCGAAGGGACAATGAACACTCAAAGAGTCGATTCCCTTCAAATTCCAATGGATCAATGGGTCATCCTGTATGATCTTCTGTTGGAGAAGAATCGTTTTGAGGGCCTTGTTCCTAGTTTTAATCAGCATGGCATGGAAGTATTTAATGTTTTTAATAACCAATTATATGGAAGAATACCAACTACTATAGTTATGGCTGTGTTCAATGCTTCTTCATTTGCAGGAAATCATGGGCTCTATGGGAGCCCATTTCCCAAGCCTTGCGTGATTAACAGTAGTGACCCCTTATCCATGCCCTATTATTACAATCTTGCAAACCTAGCAATCTTTTAGGCAATTTTTTAAGAGGCATGAAAGGCTAAATCGAGGAAAGATAGTGAGAATTATTGTGGGATCCATTGTTGGGGTGATTTCAAAGGTGTTACTTATTATATTTTATGGCAAGAGGTAAAGATAGAAAAAGCCTGGGGATGAGGCTGAAAATGTTGTAGGTGAGAAGCTTTCGATTGAGGAGACTGGTTATGATATGTATTATGTTAATACGGATGCTAAGAGCCTTCAACATGAGGAGAAAAGGAGTTAGGTTCTTATGTTCTATAGTGGGGCAGCTCAGATGTACACTTTGGAGAATCTGCTCCATGCATTTGCTGACATTATGGGGAGAGGCATGCTAGGGACTACTTTTAAGGCTCTAGTGGAGAACAAAATAATTGTAAATGTGAAGAGATTTAAGAATTCTAACACGATGACTAGGGATGAATTTGAGGGGCATATGGAGATGGTGGGTAAGCTTTGACACTAGAATATAGTTTCTCTGAGAGTTTATTTCTAGGCCAAGGAGAAGCTTCTTGTCTATTATCACTAACCCAATGTTAGCCTATTTTCTCTCATCCACGGTATGTGCATGATTCCTTCTAAATGTCTTCTCCTCTTCAAGCTGTAAAAATAGAAGTAGATCATTTTTATTTGTTACACAATTTTTGTTTCTCATCTCGACAACCACTCATGTCTTCCATGGGGTTTGAACATTGATCTCATCTATTTGAATCCAATATATTTACTATTTCTTGTAACCCATGCTAACAAGTTGTAATTGTGTTGAATATACAAGCTTGACATTGAATATACAAACCTACAAATAGACTCTTGATAAAAATAAGCACAATCTCCCTCTGTTCTCTGAGAATCCCTAGATAATAACAAACTCAAGGTCACAATAAACATAATATATTTACCAGATTATTTTTCCTCAGGAGCTGGGTTTTGGACCTATTTGTTCTCTGTCCCCTTAACCATTTGGAAATCTCTATGGCTCTCTTTGTAGGTTTCATTAAGACTGAAGGGTTCTATATGAATTTATTTGTGGCCATCATTTGGGCTTGTTTGTTTATTTTATTTTCTTTTGTCTTTGAAGTCTACCAGAGATATTCTAGTCCTAATAACTTAGTTTGGTTACTAGGGGACACTATATCAAAAATCCAATTTCTTGTACACCGGCTTCATCAATGGACTTTGGTTTTCAAAACATCAGTTGTCTTTGGATATTGCTATATAGTCCTCCCAAATATTGACTTAAATAATTATTGCTATTGGGAGATATAATCAATTGAATGGCCCATTTTTTAAACTCAATGGAGGACTCTTGCATGGTTTGTCCTTGTCTCTGTTGAAAGAGATTCCATTTTATCTTTTTTTCTTACTCATATCCAATGGGATAGAACTACCACATAATGAGATTCTTTGATGTTTCCCATTGATTTACTAATGGTTCCTCCTCAATTATTCGAGTGGTAACATAACTTTCCCAATAGGTTAATGCATGGCATTCTAAATTCAACCAAGTGAAAGATATCCTTTTCTCTTCACTAATTTCATGCACACTTAAATAAACATCAATATGTTGTAACCATTTATTGAATTTAAAGGTGAAATTCTCAACTACATAAGGCTTGAAGTCAATCTTCATTTACTCTTAGATGGGTCTTTGGACTTTCATAGTGTTCCCTATTTCCCACCTTTTCCTATCATCTCATTCATATTCTTTTTCTTTAGAACTCAAACTTCATCAATGAGGTTATGTTATTGTTTGACCTTTCCATGCTTATGGTCTCCTGCAACATGTTTAGAGAAATATGGATCACTTGAATCTTTAGATTAATAAGTTTGGTTTCCAACTCACTACCTTCTTAATTGTCTCCCATATCAAAATATTGAGATTGTTTCTTTCTTCTTCTTGCTCCAATCTTAACTTTATGAGGAGCACTTCCTTTAAACTAGGATTGCTTACTTTGTCAGTAGGGTGCGTATAACACATGCCCTCCTCTCCTTGTAGTGCTCCTCAAGAATGTCCAAATATGGAAATTGAAAACCTCAATTGGGGATGAGAGATAAACCTTTCCTCTTTATTTTCAAGTATATGCTTTTCTTTCTTTACTGAAATCTATTATTTCTTTTGGAATCTATGCATGCATTCTTGTCGTATCTATTTGTATACATTCTATAGTGAAACCACACACTATGGCTCTACGAAGGCTAGTGAGCTAGTTCCAATCTATATGGTTATGTTCCATCCTTATGGCAACTAAATGAGTTAAACCTTTCTAAGTTTCTAAGAAGGTTGGTGTGATTAAGTTCCACTTCTTCCTTTGCATGCAATCTGTCTTGATTTATCCCATTCTTAGTGATTGAGTTCAACTTCCCACTTATTTCTTTGCAATTTGAAGTGAGTAGTTCCACTTCCCTCTCTAGGGTTCCATCTAAAGATGATGAGTTCCCATTTAGATGCTCTAAGAAGTAGTGTATTAGTTCCCACTCTATGCGTCTAAGAAGTAGTGCAAGGCTCACAGAGTTCCCACTTTGGACAACTCAGGGATCTTACCACTGTCACCTCAATAGGATGCCCTCTAACTTTGGATTGGGAGATAAGTCTTTTGGGTATCCCTAGGAATTACCTTGAATATAAGTGTTATTTTAATGATTTCCAAGTACAAGAGAGATTACACTCAATCTAAAGGTGAAATTTGTTAAGTCAAGGGAGTCATAGTAGTTATGTTGTAGAAGACTAGTATCACATAGAAAAGAGACTGCTTCTATTTAGAGTGATTACTTGCATTAGACAATAAGAATGTACACATTTAGATTATGTCACAATGTATTTAACCAAATAGATGTGCAACAATATGTAATTGTATAATCACTTGGTAATAATATTATTCCTTTAACAAGTGTTGTTATACATCATAAAAAAAAGTTAATATCTATCAGAAACACATCAACACTTATATCATATCATACCAACATTTTGTTTTCAGTCAAACAACACACACACATACACACACACACCAGATATATATCAAAAAATAAATCAATTATATCAGCAACAGATTGAAATCAGTGTTAGAGTTGGTTCTCCGAGGTAAGTGGGTACTTTTTAAGTTCAATCCAAAAGAAATAAGAGGAAAACGTAAAACCATACTTTTAAAGTAGTAAGAGTGAATCATTAAGGCTTGAATCAGTGGATTAGGAACAACAACAAATTCCTACCCTCAAATTAAGGAAATCGACTGTCAAAACGAGTCCTAGATACAAGGAGAAGACTTAAGGAGAGAAAAATATTAGTTCCAACAGTTGAAACTTTCTAAAGCTCAATCAAAACTTGATAGTAAGGTTGATACAACCCTATAAAAACAATAAATGTCTTTATCCTACTAGCTATGGCAAAATAAGGAGGTAAGGCGCCTATGTCAAGTAGGTATAGATTTGAGTGTTTTAGGGTTTTATAGTATTTAAAGGTTTCTCTATGGATTAGGGTAAAACCATAGATAAACTGTTACGTAGGATAAAACTTTGGGTTTTGTGAAAAGGATCAAATTTATGGTAAGACTAGTGCCTTACTCTAATATAGGGTTAGGGAAAATGGAGTCAAAGCAACCCTAGGGCTAGGGTTTGAGGTTAGCCAAGGAGGAGAGTGAAGTCTAACAGGAACAAATCCAAGCACAATAAAACGGTTATCATATATTATGGTTTTATAAGGACGAGGTATCAAACTAGGGCATCAATCAACTAGGGCTTCAAAACTAGATTTTAGCCTTGATAGACTATGAGGACACCTAACAAATACAAGAGAGAGGAACCATCAAAGTAAATAAATATTCAACAACTAGGATGATGACAAGAGTAATTACTAGAGAAATCAACCATGAAAGCACATAGTGCCTCACTAACCATGAACAAGGTAACCATGAACATCAACCTCAAGCCAAATCTCTACTCCTTTATGCCAGGTTCATAGTGAGTAGCCATTATAGTATGGGAATAATTCTTAATAGTAGGGGGTGAATTTCTCCTATTCCCACTTGAATGTTTCAGACGACGGGGTCTAATGCTTTAGCCATAAACCATCCCCTGAATTCTCTTAAGGTATTTGGAAGGATAGGGAAACCCAACACCCTCAAGGCTTTAAGGTTTATCGTCCTTCTCCTTTTCCGGCATGATGCTCACATTTTCATTTATTAGAATCATGGTCCTTCTTGCAAAAGTGTTTTCCTCCATTTTCTCGTCCCATTGTTCGATTTCGTTCCTTCCAAATAGCCCATACGAAAGGTGAGGGCCATATTCCACCAGAATTTGAAATCCCATTGGCCATAATTTGGAAAAAGGGAGGCATAACCCATTTTCTTCCTAGGGGTTTAAATAGTTCACAAAAAACATTTCTTGAGTAGTTGCAATGCAACAATAGATGATCCACGTCTTTGGCCCCATTTAAGCACAATATGCAACAAGCAGTTGGTCGTCGACATACCTATTTTCCTTAGGTTCTTCGTGGTTATCCAACATAAGTACAGTCTCCATATGTGCAATGAGAACCCCTAGATCATAACAAATTCAAGGTCACAATACACATCAAAGATTTACAAGATTATTTTTCTTGAGGAGATGGGTTTTGGACCTTTTTGTTCTTCGTCCCCTTAACCATTTAGAAATCTCTATGGCTGTCTTTGTAGGTTTCATTTAGACTTGAAGAGTTCTCTATGACTTTCTTTCTTGGAATCATTTGAGCTTGCTTGTTTATTTTATTTTCTTTTCCCTTTGAAGTCTACCAGAGATATTCCAGTCCTATTAACTTAGTTTGGTTACTAGGGGACACTGATATCAAAACGCTAATTGCTTGTACACCAGCTTCATCAATGGACTTTGGTTTTCAAAACATTAGTTGTCTTTGGATATCACTATGTAGTCCTCCCAAATATTGAATTAAAAAAGTATTGTTATTGGGAGATATAATCAATTGAATGGTCCATTTTTGAAACTAAATGGTGGACTCTTGCATGGTTTGTCCTTATCTCTGTTGAAAGAGATTCCATTTTATCTTTTTTTCTTACTCATATCCAATGGGATAGAACTGCCACAAAATGAGATTATTTAATGTTTCCCATTGATTTACTAGTGGTTCCCCCTCAATTATTTGAGTGGTAACAGAACTTTCCCACTAGGTTAATGCATGGCATTCTAAATTCAACCAAGTGAAGGAGATTCTTTTCTCTTCACTATTTTCATGCACACTTATAAACATCGAGATGTTGTAACCATTGAATGAATTTAAAGGTGAAATTTTCAACTACATAAGGCTTGAAGTCAATCTTCATTTACTTTCTGATGGGTCTTTGGACTTTCATAGTGTTCCCTATTTCCCACCTTTTCTTATCGTCTCATTCATATTATTCTTCTTTAGAACTCAAAATTCATCAATGAGGTTATGTTATTGTTTGACCTTTCCATGCTTATGGTATCCTGCAACATGTTTAGAGAAATATGGATCACTTGAGTCTTTAGATTAATAAGTTTGGTTTCCAACTCACTACCTTCTTAATTGTCTCCCATATCAAAATATTGAGATTATTTCTTTCTTATTCTTGCTCCAATCTTAGCTTTATGAGGAGCACTTCCTTTAAACTAGGATTGCTTACTTTGTCAGTAGGGTGCGTATAACACATGCCCTCCTCTCCTTGTAGTGCTCCTCAAGAATGTCCAAATATAGAAATTGAAAACCTCAATTTGGGTAGAGTGATTCTCAAGGATGACTATCATTCTTCCTTAAGATCATACATTGTTTCCATGTGTGGTGCTTTAAGCTAGGGTGCTCAAACCAAGCATTTAACCTTTTACCACATATTCTTTGTCTTGCAATGGGTGTTAGGACCATTAAGACCATTATCCTACTTGCTTGAAGTAGTATTACCAAATTTTACTTTGTTATTAGATCGTTTGATCTCTTCCCTTCCAGTTCTTTCTTATCTGTGCCTGGCACTATATATAGCACTATAGATTAGAATGCATATAATGCATATAGAGTGAAATATATAGTACCTTATAGTACCTGGTACCTAGTACCATCCCTTCGCTTCTAATTCCAAACCTTGTAATTCAAACCTTGTGCTCTATATGGTGCCTCCCTTCAGTCGGGGATTAGACATAAACCTTTCTTCTTTATCTATGAATCTATGATTTTATTTCTTTACTAGAATCTATGCACACATTCTTATCTTGTCTGTCTGTATTGTATTCTATAGTGAAACCACACACTATGGCTCAATGAAGGCTAGTGAGCTAGTCCCAATCTCTATGGTTCAGTTCCATCCTTATGGCTACTAAATGAGTTCAACCTTTCTAAGCTTCTAAGAAGGCTAGTGTGATTGATGTAATCTGTCTGGATTCATCCCATCCTTAGGATTGAGTTTAAATTCTCACTTCTTTATTTGCAATTTGAAGTGAGTAGTTCCAGTTCCATCTCTATGGTTCCATCTGAAGAGGATGAGTTCCCACATAGCTGCTCTAAGAAGTAGTGTATTAGTTCCCACACTATGGCTCTAAGAAGTAGTGCAAGGCTCACAGGGTGCCAACTTTGGGCAACTCAGGGATCTTTCCACTCTCACCTTAGCAAGATGCCCTCTAACTTTGGACTGGGAGATCAGCCTTTGGGGGTATCCCAAGGAATATCCTTGGATATAAGTGTTATTTTAATGATGTCCAAGTACAAGAGAGATTACACTCAATATGAAGGTGAAATAAGTTAAGTCAAGGGAGTCATAGTAGTTATGTTGTAGAAGACTAACATCACATAGAAAAGAGACTGCTTCTATTTAGAGTGAGTAATTGCGCTAGACAATAAGCATGTACGCGTTTAGAATATGTCACAATATATTTAAAAAAACAAATGTGCAACAATATGTAAGGTTACTTTTTCACATGGTAACATCCCCTCTTAGCTGAGGAGAATTGAATAATTTTCAGCAAGAATTGGATTTGCTTGTTAAAGCCAAATTCAATTTATTCCATAATGATTTTGAATTTCTTCGTATTGGGACATAAACTCTTATGCTAGCATTGATGGCTTAATTTAGATTGTTGTAGCTCTCTTTATTCCACGATGTATTCTAAAACAAATGCAATATGATTTCAAATTTGATTGACTTTAGCTTAAACAAAACTTGGAAATAATGAGGTTCAAATTGCTATATTCAATACTGAAGTTATCTAATTTATTAAGCAATGGGTGAAGTGGCTAAACCAAAACACATGAGCCCATCTTCCAAGACACTAGGGGCATGATTTGAAGCCGATTTTAACTATTTTCTACCACCCCAATTTCTTGGAAAGGTACTCCCCTTCAGGATTGCAAATATTTATGGCACACAATATAACTATTTGCTATTGGTTTTCTGTGGAAATATCAATGTAAGAATACTTTTCTTGAGGAACCATCCCATCTTAAGCTCAAGGGAGTTGAGGCTTTTCAAACAAGAACTAGATTTTCTTATTAAGGGAAAATTCATTCTTTTCCATAAAGATTTTGAATCCCTTCCTATTAGGGCACATACTCCTATGATAGAAGTTGGGGTTAATTACAATAATATTAGTAATTTCCTTGTATTGTTATCATTAGATGGTTGTAGCTTGCTTTGTTCCATGATGTACTAACAAAATAGCATATGATGCATTTCTAAAAAACACATGACTCTGTCAAATTTCTCTTGAATTAAGCTGAAAAGAAGCACTGAAATAATAGAGTTCACATTGTTATATTCAATACTGAACTTATCTTAATTTATTGACCAATACATCAGGTGATTAAACCAAAGTGCAGATGCCAATCGGTAAAAGTATTTTTGAGCATGAATTTAGGCTTAGGTTAACAATTGTTTACCACCACAGTTTTTTAGGCGACACTCTCCCTCAAGACACATAGACAATTAGGGACAGTTGCAAATAGATATAGAACATAATTCCGCTCTACCCTATTAACTTTTTGTGGAAATACTAGTGTATGGCTACTTTTCATGAGAAACCATCCCCACTTAGTTCTTGATAAGGTTTTTTAAACACAAAAACTGACCATCCTTGTTAAATCCAAATTTAGTTTTTACCATAAAGATTTTAAATCCCTTCCTCGTTGGGGTAGACTCACATTCTAGCATTTTTAGCTTTAAATACACAAGAATTTCCTTGTATTCCTGTCATTAGATTATTGTGGATCTCTTTGCTCCATGATGTACTCTTTGTTAGTTGTGGTAGTATTTGATGCATTTCTTAAAGAAGGCACTCTCCCTCAAGACACTTAGACAATTAGGGATAGTTGCAAATAGTTATAAAACACAATTTTGCTCTCCCCTATTTGATTTGTGTGGAAATATCAGTGTAAGGCTACTTTTTATAAGAAACCATCTCCACTTGGTTCATGAGAAGGTTTGTTAAACACAAAAACTGACCATCCTTGTTAAATCCAAATTCAGTTTTACCATAAAGATTTTGAATCCATTCATCATGGGGTGGACACATATTCTAGCATGTATGGCTTAATAAGTACACATGAATTTCCTTGTGTTCTTGTCATTATATTATTGTGGCTCTATTTGCTCCATGATGTACTCTTTGGTAGTTGTGGTAGTATTTGATGCATTTCTTAAATAAAATGCAAGACCCTATCAAATTTCAAATAACTTAGGCTTAAAATAAACACTAAAATAATGGAGTTTAAATTGCTATATTCAATACCAAACTTATCTTAATTATTGAAAAATGGGTCAAGTGGTTAAACCAAAGCACAAATGCTTGTTTGCTAATACTTTTTGGGCATGGTTTCAAGCCGATTTTAACAATTTATAACCTCCCAATTGCTTAGAAAGGTACTTTCCTTCAACACACGTGGATAATTAGGGACAAATGAAAATAGTTATGACATAGAGTCCAACTCCCCAAGTCTCCGCTATTAGCTTTTTATGGAAATATCCAGTGTTACCCAGGGACATACTCCCAAGGTTGGGGACATGCTCCTTGCATCCTCAGGACCACAAGCCTCAGGGCCACCTAACAAAACATTTCGTTGCGTCCTCTCTTTTGCAAAAAATACATGAAATGCATAGAGAAATTTTTTGCTGGTGTGCAAGGAGACTTCCCAAAAAGTTGGGCTTGTGGGTGCCCCCTCCCGAAACGGGGGACATCTGGACACCCCACATGTTTTTTTTAAACATAAAAAAGTGAGAAAAAAGGCTAAAAAATCATAAATCACCTAACTTAACCTAGTGTCTCTACACCATTTCCATTTCCATTTGACATTTTCACTTACCATTCAAAATTATCTGTAGAGGTTGGGTTCAACGACGGTTGTGAGGCTATGTCAAGATTCCCTATTTAGCTAAAAAATGCTAGAATCATGATCTACTTTGTTATAACTTCTAAATTACAACATTACTGAATCATGGTGCCTGGAAATGGAACTCTTCATAATCCTTAGCTGCAAGTCCCGCACTATAATCTGTTACTCCAACACTTGGCATGTAAAATCCCTGCTTAATGCAAAGGATAAATGTGGATGTCCCAAACAACCCATAAACAAATACTGCCATTGTAAGTCCTCAAGGTTGCAATGGTAGTTATGCTCATTAGAAGCAAGAAACCAAGATCATTTGACAATTCCTCTATCCACTAGAAGTCCAAGACTTGTTACTGAAAATAATGCAAGGTTGTGGACATTTAAGGGTTTGGAAGCCAATTGAAACAATAACCTTGCACATAGTTCCCTACTAAGATTCAAGCTACAAAGATCTTTTATTCATAGATTGTAGGTAATTTCACATACACATTTTTTTTATTCTCAATCAATAATGCCTCAGATTTTAAATAATAGTAGAGTTGTGTCCAAGCTCAAAAGGTCACATCAGACTCCAAGAATTGATTCAACACATCATTAAATATTGGGTTCTCAATGCCTCTCGTTAGGGTTTCAAAAAATTTCCACCCAGACATGATCTTAGAATAAATCATTTTTCATGCATTAATTCCTTCATTGTTTGGCTCATGTCTGTTAGAATAGCTTGCAGTCTCTTAAAAATTAGATACACCACGCTCAACCACAATATAGTGTGCCGGAACACCAAAGAAATCAAATTCGAGTTGTGACATTGGTTCTGAGTTTGTTGACCATTTATAGGAGCCCAAAACACAATGCATCTCAACCAACCAAAGCTTCAGTGAATAGTCTCTTTAATTTGTGTCATGTTTTTTCTCAATTTAATTTTTTGAATTCTCAGCATGTTCATCATTTGTTTTAACAAATTTGTGCAAGAAAACTGCGAATTTTACATCACACCTCATTTTGTTTTGTTTGTTTGTTTTTTCTTTTATCATATTGGGAGCTAGAATAGTTGATTAGGTCATTGGACATGTGAATTTACATGCCACATATGTAGGATGCAGATACCAAGGCTTCATTTAGGGCTACAATAATGCATTGTTTAGTCCATAGATATGTATAGGTTGCTCGTGGTTTTGCTCAATTTAATCTTTTGAATTCTCAACATGTTCATCATTTGTTTTAACACATTTGCACAAGAAAATTGACACCTCATCACCAGTCCTAAGTCATGTTGACAATTTTTTTTTTGTTTTCTTGTTTTGTTTTTGTTTTTGTTTTGTTTGTTTGTATTTGTTTTTGTTTGTTTGTTTTTATTTTTTGTTTTGTTTTGTTTATTTATTTTTTATTTTGATTTTGTTTATTTATTATTATTTATTATTTTAATTTTAATTTATATTTAATTTAATTTAATTAATTATATATTAATTATATATATATATATATATATATATATTGGGAGCTAGAATAGTTGATTAGGTCATTGGAATTGTGAATTTACATGCCACGGATGTAAGATGTAGATGTGAAGTCTTCATTTGGGGCCACAATAATGCGTTGTTTAGTCCATAGATTTGTACAGGTCATAGAAGAATATTTTCTCCTTCATAGCTCTTGAATACACTTGAAAACCCTTGTCCCTGTTACCATTCAAACCAGTAGGGGACCTAAAGGGGTTCCTAAGAGGGCAACTGCTAGGTCAAGGGTAACTGCAGAGGCTTATTCCACTGTCACCACAGCTAAGTCTCTGTGCTCTTTACATACTTGCATTGATGGGAGGAGTCTCGGTAGTATAGGGATTCACTTGTAGAGTATATGTCAGTGGATACGTGAGAAGTGACCTTGAAAACCCTTTCCCAAAGATGGAGAGAAGAATGGATCTTTATTTTTCTTTAAGAAAGGGACTTGGTCCACTAGGGATAAGGGGTGAGGATTGGAGGGTTGAGGGCGAAAGAATAAGCTTATAAAGGATTTTATCAATCCCTATAATCTTTGGAAACTTGGATTCCCAAGTGGTCTTTGACAAATAGTCTTTATTGAGAAGTGGGATAACACGGGGTCAAGTGGACCCAACTTGGGTTCGAGGATGGAATATAGCAACCAAAGATTTTCCTATCCTAGAAAACATGAGGGGAAAGGACCAAACAAGAATATTCACTTTAGAAGGATGAATTGATCCTACTAACATCTAGCCTTAGGGATACCTAGGAAAAATTCGGTCCTAGAGCTAGAGCTTAGGATTCCTGGAGATTCCACCATCATAATGGCCTCAAATTTGGAGGAGAGGGAGGGGACCCACCAGCGCAGTAGCCTAGAGGAGATCAAAATTTTTGTTTTTGTTTTTTTTCTTGTTTTGTTTTAACTGCCTCATCTGCATTGTGGGTATCCGGGTCTTCCCCATTAAGTCAAGGTCTCCCCTCCGTAATTGCTCTACATATCCCCAGCCACATAACATCCCTCAGGGTAGGGTCTTACCACTATCTCCCCTCCATAACTGCTCTACATATCCCCATCCACATAGCATCAATTAGGGTCTTACCACACCCTATCTCCCACAACACCTCCCCATAAATGCTATAGAACTGTTAAAGCCACATGGCACGAATTAGGGATTGTTACATCAACAGAACCACACCATTCTAGAGAGGGGAATAGAAGCATAGAGAGTGGATAGGATGGGTATGATTGGATAAGCTTAACCTGGAACTATGGCTATGGGTTTTTTCTTTTATCAGATTGGGAGCTAGAATAGTTGATTAGGTCATTGGACTTGTGAGTTTACATGCCATAGATGTAAGATGCGGATACCAAGGCTTCATTTAGGGCTACAATAATGCATTATTCAGTCCATAGATATGTATAGATCGCTCGTTGTTTTGCTCAATTTAATTTTTTGAATCCTCAACATGTTCATCATTTGTTTTAACACATTTGTGCAAGAAAACTGCAAATCTGACGTCACACCTCATCACTAGTCCTAAGTCATGTTGATCATTTTTTTGTTTTTTTGTTTTGTTTTTGTTTTTGTTTTGTTTGTTTGTTTGTTTTTGTTTTTGTTTGTTTGTTTGTTTGTTTTTTAGGTTTTAGGTTTTTGTTTTTTTGTTTATTTTGTTTTGTTTTGTTTTGTTTTTATTTTTATTTATTTTTATTATTTTTTAATTTTTAGATATATATATTATATATATATATATATATATATATTATATATTTTTCTTCAGATTGGGAGCTAGAATAATTGATTAGGTCATTGGAATTGTGAATTTACATGCCACAAATGTAAGATGCAGATATCAAGACTTCATTTGGGGCTACAATAATGCATTGTTTAGTCCATAGATCTGTACAGGTCACTGAAGAATATTTTCTCCTTCATAGCTCTTGAATACACTTGCAAACCCTTGTCTCTGTTACCACTCAAACTAGTAGGGGACCTAAAGGGGTTGCTAAGAGAGATACCCGATGAAAACCCTTGTCCCTGTTACCATTCAAACCAGTAGGGGAACTAAAGGGGTTCCTAAGAGGGCAAATACTAGGTCAAGGGTAACTGCGGAGGCTTATCCCACTGTCACCACAGCTAAGTCTCCGTGCTATTTACATACTTTCATTCATCGGAGGAGTCTCGGTAGTGTAGGGATTCACTTATAGATTATATGTCAGTGGATAGGTGGGAAGTGACCTTGAAAACCCTTTCCCAAAGATGGAGTGAAGAATGGATCTTGCTTTCTATTTAAGAAAGGGACTTGGTCCACCAGGGATAAGGGGTGAGGACTGGAGGGTTGAGGGCAAAAGAATAAGCTTATAAAGGAGTTTATCAATCCCTATAATCTTTGGAAACTTGGATTCCCAAGTGTTCTTTGACAAATAGTATTTATTGAGAATTGGGATAACACGGGGCCAAGTGGACCCAACCCGGGTTCGAGGATGGAATATAGCAACTGATGATTTTCCTATCCTAGACAACGTAAAGGGAAAGGACCAAACAAGAATATTCACTTCAGAAGGTTCAATTGATCCTACTAAGGTGTAGCCTTGAGGATACCTAGGAAAAATTCAGTCCTAGAGTTAGGGCTTGGGATTCCTAGAGATTCCACCATCATAATGGTCTAATATTTGGAGGAGAGGGAGGGGACTCACTAGCGCAGTAGCCTAGAGGAGATCAAAATTTTTCCTTGGCCCAATTGTCAAGAAATTGATGCCCTAGGTGACCTAATGGGGCTAGAATTGGGGAAAAGGGGAAAAATGGTAAAAGGAAGGTTAAAATGATCACCCCTTTTAGGGACCAGTTCCTAATTCACTAGGGGATCTGGAGTCAAAGATGATAATGAGTAAGAACTTGGTTTCTTGATCAAGGAGGCCCAAAAAGTTAACTTCATCCAATGTTAAGAGAAAGAAAAGAAAAGCAACTTTCAAGCATTTATAATTCAAAGAAAATGATGCAAGATTATGAGACAAACAATATCTAGGATATTTAATTCATATGACATTGGCCCATACATTAAATTAGCTAAGACATGCTCAATTACACATTTCAATAATGCAATAACTAGCCCTAATTTTCGCTGTATGCAACGACAAGAATAATAACATCAAAATTTACTTACAACGTTATAGAGTATATCCAACGAACATTTTGTTCACAAGACAAAGCTCTAAGACAAGATATATAGCCCAAATCCATACGTCAAAATTCATCCATCATCCAAAATAATCCTCTAAGGAAAAAATTGCGAAGTTCTCTAAAGATAGAGAGATCCCAAGTTAAGTTATGATACAAATGAATGTATCTAACATCAGTATATAACCTCCTAATGAATTTGAATTAGCATATGGGCCCCTAAAGATAAAATAATGTGCAAATAATAACTCCTAACCCTGACAAGCCCACCATACTAGCTCATAATGTAAAAACAAGCCTCATAAGGGGCCAAATAATGATGTATGCATCTAAAGGGTCAATAACATCCTCAGAATATGACGAACAAGGGGGTGACCCCTTGTTTTCCAAATAGTAGACCTATGGTGCTCTTAGTGGGTCTGAGGGCACATCAATGACCCCATGAGTCTCCATATGAATCAGATAGCCTGTTGATCCTTTGCAATGGTCTAAGTGGTGGAATGAATGCTGCCATGACATCGTACAAGTCTTGGCACACCTGCCAAGAGTGTGGGGCTCCTGTGGGGTCTTGCTGGGCATAATGTACCAATTGTGTCACCATCATCCCAAAAGTGGATCACTAGTAGTCTCTGAACATCCATGAAGATCTGTGGAGTGTTGTCTACTGTTGTGGAGGCCCATGGCTCCCTATGCACAACCTACATGTGCCAATGTGGACCTCTAGGGGTTAGGATCCCATATATGGAAGCCAAACCTAAATGGAAACCACCTGCAATCCTGCATAAGATCCAATGTGTCCCCTAGGCTTCTAGTACAATCAATCGTTTAAATAATCGGGTAAATGAGCTTACAAACCATGGATAACAAGGTGGGTACTTCATAATGGCATGCCCTTCTGTAGTGGGCTTTGGCATGCACTAGTGTCTCCAAACTCCAAAAGGGGTTAGCCAAGGATCCTATTAGGTCGTTTCAACCCTTAGAGGGTGTTAGCGCTTGAAATTTCACCTTAGGCTGAAAAAGGTAAACTTCAAGGCAAAATCAAACCACTTAGCCTTGTAGCTAGCCCTACGGGGCAGGAGAGGACTCTCTCCGGTCTATCTCGGTAAATATCTTCAATGGGCGAGATAACCAATGTGGAAACACTGATTTTAGGCTAGTAAACTGATAAAAAGGTTTGATTTAGGGATTTTTAGGGTTTTGGTGGAAAATTGGGGAAAAGCAATTTTGGGTGCGGGGATTGGACACAGTTTTCACAGGGGGTTCTTTGGGGTGAGGTAGGAGACTGTATTGATGCCTTTGAAAGATTTGGATGGATGAGAATGATTGGTGAGGAGCTAAGGAGAGCAAGCAATCACCTTGAATTCTCCTTAAACAGCTGAAAACATTGATATTAAGCAAACTTAAAGGCAGAGCATAGCAACCATGAATTCTACCTTAACACTTCATTTGCCTAATTTGTAGAAGAAAAAGTAAGAAGATGATTCACATAACAAAATTACAAGTACAAAGAGAAACACACCATCAATACATGTAACCACAAGAATCCAAAAAAGAACTGCAAAACCCTGGTCTTTCTTCCTTTGCCAAAATGCAGAGATACAATGAGTAATACAATAGAAGCTTTCTCCCTCAAGAGTCCAACCTTTTCCAACCTTTGAAAACGATTGAGAAAATAAATAATATAGGCAATCTAACATATTTCCTTGCCTCTAGGGGTCAAGCTCACTATCCTAGGAGCTATTTCAACCAATTCCAAACTGAGCACTAAAATCTAGGCAGTCAAAACAA
>APFE030189509.1:28805-83124 GCA_000404065.3 Pinus taeda
GTGACCACCCTTACCCCCCCTCCTCCTTTGTACCTCAACCTCTGAAGCTGACTCATGGTCATCACTTTGCTCATAGTCGGTTTCGGTTTCTGACATGGTTTCAGGAGCAAAGTGGCTGAAATGTACTGCTGCTTCTGCTTTAAAATCTACTGTTTTAACTATTTTGAAATGCTGTTTCAAGGGGACAAGTAGCACAAGGGAAATGTTAGGGAAGGGAGACTTGGAAGGGAAATTGGGAAAAACATATGAAACAGGGAGTTTAGGGGAAAAATTATGACATTTACATCATCATACAATTTTATTTGCAAGGATGTTATGGGAGGTAGGGTTTAGGGTTTGATTTTTGATTTCTTAATATTTTTGGTAGGGAAATTACATAACAGTGATAAGGGAGTAAAAAAAAATGGGAGGTGGGAAAATGTAGGGACAATAGGAATGAAAAGGGATACCTTAAAACAGCAAAACAAACCCTAGCAACTTTGACATTTCAAGCAAAAGCACATGGAGTCTTTACTTGCAAATGAAGGCTTTGAAAACATGATCATGATCTTCTTCAAGCTTTAGTAAACCATAATTGATATGATTGAAGGCCTACCTGACAAGCTTGAGGAGATTTAGGGTCTTCTTGAAGTTTATAATCAATTGCTGTAGGTGAGCTCCTGAAAGGTCGCGTGCAGGATTGAGAGGTCGCGCCCTTGTTTTTTTCTAATTGCTGGAACCCCCTGGAGAGGTCACGCCCACCCAACAAGTCGCGCACAGCTGTGGAGAGGTCGCACACGGTTCCTCTTTGCAATTCTGCCCAAATGCTCTTGAAAACGATTTTCTCTATTGCTTGAAGGCACAAGGAAGCTTAATGGAGGGAGAGAGAGACTTTATAGCCTTGTTTTGAATTTATTTCATGTCAAAACCCTCTTTCTAATGTTTTTCATGACATTTTTTTAAACTTTGAATGTTGCTGACTTTTTGGTCTCCTTTTGTCCTGAAATTGGTTGAATTGATGTTTTTTCTTGAAAATTCTTGCAGGGATAGCTTCTGAGGAATCTTGGCAAAGGGGACCAGGGCTGCATGCTGACTTTCGAAGAATTTTTGAATTTTTACAATTTTTACAAAATTTTGAGAAATGACCTTGGCTTTAAAAACAGGGTTTTTTAAATCCAAGGTAAAAATTAACTGTACAAGATGAAATCTTTTGAAGAAATATTTTGATAATCATCCCTCTAGCCTGCTGGGCATTTATTGACTTTAGAGACATGACCTTGAAGACAAACTGTAATTAAACCCTAGACCTAAGACTTTTGACCTCAAGACAAGACAAACAACTTTGATATAGTTTATTGACTGAAACAACTTAATCCAACAGTGCCAAGAGGGGAATAAAGACACCAGCTCCTCCATCAGGGTTATGGCATGCCTAATGGAATGCAGTGAGATGACACTGATGAGACACCTACTTATGCAAAATGCAAAGAGTTTTGATCACTGATGGAGGGCTACTAGACCGACTCTAACAGAGGGGATAACATGTCCAAGGTACATCCTTCTAATGGGTGTGGCAAGTGATAACTAGGTGAGATGGAGTAACAAATAAGAGGGGCAGCCATGGGCTACATAATGGGGCATAGGGTATCTAGATAAGGGGAATCCCATACCATGGGTATATACTTTATAAGAGGGAGAAATTGTGGTACATGAGGTGCCCTGACCTTTATTTTTCCACCCTTATTTATATGCATTTTTCCTTTTATGAATTTTTCTTTAGTTAACTGCTCGGGCTCAAAGGACAAGAGCATGATGTGTATAGTATAACAACGATTACCCCTCTTGAGGTAGGGTGGTTCATACCCTCTAGGGGTTGGGACAATCATGGGTTCTTGAATGATAGAGGAGGTTCATCTAGGGCCTATGGAACCAGGGTGATGGCCATGGATGTGGTAGAGATCATGTGTCATCTTTTTCCCATGTGCTAATTATTTTGTCCGGACCATCTTTTGCATTTTGTGGTACAATTTCCTGTTAAATGTGGCCATTTATGATTTTCACTTTTCTTTTAATTGCTTCAACCTTCGAGGCGTCATTTTAGGCCTGACCCAAGGTGGGGGCAAGGGGATAGGGAAGCTACCCTATGTGGACCCAGGTGGAAGAAAAGATGAATGGGGGTATAATGAGTGGAAAGGGAGCGATACATGCGAATAGAGAAGCAGGACCACACACCCAAAATTGAGGTTTCCCAAGTAGTACCACTGTATAACCAAATGATCAATAAAGGAGATCCCATGAGACTAAGATTCAAGGGTAACAACCAAAAGAGATCAAGGGGACAAGAGCACAAGCTAAGCCCACTCTTTCTGCTAAATCCCCCCATCAATACATAGCCAAAAGTATCCATAAGTAAACTTGATACTCAATTACCAAATGACAAGACATACCTTTAGATTCGGGAGGCCCACCTTCAAACATACAATAAATACAAGTGGGTGAGGGACCATGAGGATGGCTCCGGTGGTAGATAAATGGCAAAACAAGCTAGCAGGAGGCATCAGAGGCTACTGGCTGCCGACTGAGGCTCATCATGGAGAAAAAATTCTTCTGAGGATATCACCCACATGTGGTGGGTAACAGTCCCAAAAACGAAATCAGAAAATACTTGATCCATAAATGTGTTCCTTGCTTGTTTCAAAACATTTGCAAAGAGAGTCAAGCTGTCAAGGAAAAAGAAGGTGTTTTTTGTAGCTAAGCCATCAGGAGGAGGCATTAGAAAGCTATAGTCGAGCCACCAAATATATTCATCATTCAGATTTCGGATTTTTCTAGGCTAACTTGTGTTTAACTTTCAACAACCTCTGTTTATGATATTTGACAGCCAAGGTTTTATTGTTTAAGTATTTAACATCCAAGGTGAAACCTACAATCCAACATTTAACAACCAAGAATATGGTTATGATCATTCAAATACGGGGTCCCCTATTCTAGGGACCCCAACACCCCCCTATCCTACATGATGATCCCTAAAATTTGAGGGGTGTCTCCACATGTCCTCAAATTTCATTTCCCAACTCCTACATCTCCACATTCAGAAACATAGTGGAACATTGGAATTGCCAGTGCAAGGTTGCTTCTCATGAGGAGGCACCCCATCTTAGTCTAGGGAAACTAAAGCGATTTAACAAGAACTAGTTTTACTTGTTAAAGCTAAATTCAATTTTTTCATTTTGAGTCCCTTTCTAGTTAAACCATTTATAGATGGTGTCTCCTATTTTAGGGACACTAACATCCCCCTGTCCCCCATGAGGCTCCTTAAAATTTGGGGGGGGGGGGGCGGTGTCTCCATTTGACTCTCAAGTGTGTTTCTAAACTCCTACACCCCCATGTTCCAGAAATTTGGTGAAACAATAGAATTATTAGTGTAAGGCTACTTTTCATGAAGATCCATCCCCATGAAGCATCTTATCTCTTTGGAATTAAGGCTTTTTAAACAAGAACTAGTTTTACTTGTTCAAGACAAATTCAACTTTTTCCATTTCAGTGCCTTCCTATAGGTGCACAAACTCATATGCTAGCATTTTTGGCTTAATGAGGACAATAATTCCCTTGTATGCTTGTCATTATATTATTGTATCTCTATTTGTTCCATGATGCACTCATTGTCCCTTGAAGTAATATATGATGCATCTAAAAAAAATGCAACATTCTATCAAATTTTAATTACTTCTCGCTTTTAAAAACCTTGAAATAGTGGACTAAAAATTTCTATATTCAATACCAAAAAAAAAAATTAATTTATTGAGTACATGGTCAAGTGATTAAAGAACATTTTGTGCTTAGACCAGGGTTCAAAACCCAGAAGACATGTTTTCACACTAATGCTGCCCACAGAGTTAACTTCTGCATCCATGGTCAGTATAAGTCCAAGTGACATGGATGGCCTAAGGATGTAGAGCATCTCAATGAATGATGCTAGATTCAAGCCTTCTATGGACTTTACAAAATATATACTTCTTGGTCATGGAATTTGAGCCAAAGGAAGAGCCAACAATTAACAAAGGGCTATTTAACAACAAAGGAAAAAAATTGTGCCTATGACCAAAATCCCATGAATGATAATATGTTAATAACACGTTAATATAACCTTTACATACTTCATAGTAGACTTTTTTTTTAACTCATGCAAAACCAAACCTAACCAAAGGTGTAGCACTAATTACCAATCCTTGGTTTTCCCCTGCAATATTACCAATTCAAAACCTAATAGGTTACCAATAGGGTGTTGGTTCAAAAATCACTGGCTAGGTAGATCAAATGTTAAGACATACACCTTAGTTCAATTCTCATCACATAACTATATAGGTCTATCCAAAATTACCTAAAAGCATAAAAATAAAAAATATGTAGGATTCAAAGAAACATTTACAAAGTTTTAATTTAAATTGCTATATTCTCATACCAAACTTCTCTTAATCTATAAAGCAATATGACATGTCCCAAAGTATGACAAGCAACATGTGAATGATGAAACCTGGTAGATCAAACTTTTATATGCCTCAATGCACTCCACTTTTAACTCCTAGTCAATAGAAAAAATTGTAGCACTAATAAAAGCGCCAAAGCCTCGGTGAGGCCACGCCAAATCAACTATTCAAAATCCTATCCAGTTTGTTGACTTTATCTGTCCTTGTGGAACTCCTATGTTTTGGATATTGGAATATTTTTGTTATTGCCAGAAGTGGGTATGATATTTTTGTTTAGTAGTTAGAACTTAGAACAATTTTGAAATAAATTGAGCCTTTTGATGCCCTCATGGTTAGTAACACTGATGGCTACCCCTGCAGCTCATAAAATTTGATTACCTACTATTGTAAATCGCTGAAATATTCATAGTTCAAGTACATTTTTCCTACCAAAAAATGATCAGAAAAACCTACCAGGGTACTAATGGACCATTCTACAATTAATAGCCAGAGTAGCCATTTCCTACAAATAAATTTCTAAAAAAATAATCATGTTAACATCAGGGCATTGATTCACACCTAGGAGATTGATAAAATCATAAAATCCTAACCCATCAACCAATGCTTGTATTCAATGCCCCACTTGGGCATTGATTCACACCCAGGAGATTGAAAAAATCATAAAATGCTAACCCATCAACCAATGTTTGTATTCAACGCCCCACCTTTATATACAAAGTGTTAAGCCATCCACCATTGTTTATGGCCAACCCCCCCTGTATAATGTATAACATGATTTTCAAAGGAGTCAATATTGGTGCAAGTATAATGTCCCTCTTTGAATGATCACACCAAGGGAAAAAAAAAAAAGATATAAAAAAAGAGACCCGTGGCATTTTGATGATAAAAGAGAGATGAAGCTCACTCTTTTTGGTGATAAAAGAGAGATGAAGCTCACTCTTTGAGCATGCATAATCATTTTCTCATAACAATTTTAAGAGATCTTGTGGCTTTTGAGTGATAAGGGTGAAACCCTTGAATGAATTTGTTTCAGTAGTGAAACAAATCCACCCTAGCTGACTAGAAAAGGAAAACACCACTAAGATATTTTGCTAGTATTTATTGCTAAAGATTCATCTCATTTCTAGGTCACGGGTGCCACCAGAGACTGTGGGAATTTTGGAGGTCATATTTTCCATTTGTAGTTCGTGTAGGAAAAAGGGGGCCGATTCACTCATTTCTAGACTATGGGATCACTTGAGGAGATCGTACCAGTTACTATTAGTAAGTTGAAGGTATTTTTTGTAGGTAGTTTCACCTAGGTTTTCACTACCCTATCTAATGCCAATTTTTTCTTAGAAGTTCAAGCCATCATTTTCCGGGCCATGGCATCAAAAGGGAGGGTCAAAATAGCCATCAAATATGATCCAATATAGTAATTCACAACAATGTAAGGGGACATTTCAACACTATTAGTTGTGTTTCTTCTTCACTTGAAATTCGCAAGCTTGCCTTCAAAGTCCCAAGCCTCATATATGATCTTCCCATAGAGCATTTTTCAAGATATGCACGTCTTTCAAACACTCTTCTTTGGGATAGATTTTCTTTTGTTTGAGTAAGAAAATTTTCTCATTTATTTTTGAACTTCTGCTCCTAAAGCTTTTCTACTGTTTCTTTTTTAGATTCAATATTTTTCTTAAGCTATAGTAGCATCTCTTTCCTAATCATTGACAAGACACTCTGGCTAAATTCTTCTTTCCCATATCTGTAGATGGATGGAAAAAGGTCTTTCCATGTGTCAATGGTAAAAACAACATTGCTTGAGGTCACATCAAGGTTAAAATTAGAAAAATTTCTTTTCCATTCTAGATATGAATCTTGCAACTCTAGTGAAAGATCTGCTTTCACAGCTTCTAATTTAGCCAAAATAGTATCAAGGCTAGCAAAAGTAAGAAAATTCTTCATTTCATAAATATTGAAATTATTTAATTGGTTGAAAGTGTCATTGCTTATGAGGGAAACTAGCAAAAGTTATTTTTCAATCAAATATATTTCCATGTTCAAAAGTTTCTCAATATATAATAGGCTAACCAGATCTCTTCATTTGCTCCAAAATGCCATTGCTCAATATAAGGAAAGCTAGGAAAATGATATTCTATCTTATGTTTACTAATTTTTTAGTAACTAAATATTTTATCAAATCATGGAGTGAATTGTTTGAAACATGGCTGAATTCTACAATCCCTGGTAATGACTTTCTGTTGCTTCCAAATTGAAGAAAAATATGCTCGCCTGATACTACTGGGGGCTTCCTTATAGATCCATATTTTTTAATAAGAAAAATCTTTGCCTTCTGGTTTGTATTGTCAGCTTCACCTATATATGGGCCTCAATATAATCTCTTCTTCAAACAAAATCATATGGGAAAATTTTTCAGATTTTTCAATGAAAACTCTAATTCCATCCTAGTAGAGGGCGTAGAGGGTTGAAATTTAGTCTTCATGCCAGTGAAAAGAAGTTTCTACTTAACCTAGTTGCCACCCCAAATAGTAGCCAACTAATGTTCTAATTACTAGAAATTATTTATTTGAATAGGAATATCATCGTCTCCAATATGATCCCTCTCTTCAGATGTTGAGTCAGGGATATATCAATTAAATTTGCAGTGCTCAGGTAGAACATGGAGAAAATTGTCCAAGATTTGGTCTTCTAATTCTTTAAGGTTTGGTTGGATGTTGCACTTCTAACTTTCCTTGCGGAAAACTTGGATAGAATTCTCCAAGTCAGTTTAATAGAACTCTGGCAAAGCAGATTTATTTAAAAAAGAAAAAAATTATTCATTGTTGAGCCCAGTTAAATTAAGATCATAGTTGGCATTAACCTTTTTGAATTTAGGACTAAAATAATTTTTGGACTGTTTATACTTAGCAGTGAGAAAAGAACATATGTGATATTCTTCAACAAAGAATAATGTATGTTTCAGTATTGACAGACCTTTAGGAGGGGTTGTACTGATATACCTTCCTATGTTTACGTTGAATTTTGGACATGACTTATCTTGAGTCTTTGAGTTATCCTTCTCTTTGGAATGTCATATTGTGCTTAATTTGTTAGGGTCTTTAGAAACATTCAAGCTATTGTTCGTGAGAGAATAAAAGGCACTTGATGACCTTATATAGTTGTATTCAACTAAAGTCTCTATTTAAGACTATATAGTTTTTTCCCCAAGTTTAAGACTATATAGTTGTATTCAACTAAAACCTCTATTTAAGATTATATAGTTGTATAATTGTTTTCAACTAAAATCTCTGTTTCAAACTATGTTGTGTCTTAGGCATCTATGTGGTACCTATATTCATAATGTTAACTCCATGTCTCTTATAATTGCAGGAGGTGGACAATTTCACATCCATAAGAACTGGATGGATATCAAAGGGTTGGAAAAATACGGAAAGCAGCTCCGATATCCAATTTTGTTGGTCAGAAGAAGGAAATGTGTACAATTGGTCCTAGTGATTTTGTTCCAGAACATGAGAGAGGGTAATGTTTTGAGGCAAATGGAGATAAGGGGGAAGAGCCACGATATCCATTTCATATTATTGCCATTTAGTTCACCATGGAAAATTAAATGCTTATGATTATGGTGTTCAGATGGTTCCATTTTTTTCTATGCTTGAGAAGTTGGAATTGGACTAAGACTCAATTCAGGAACTAGTTTACTAGAAAATACATAAAATATTGATTATATTTATGTTGAATTGGCTTGTTGGACTAGTTCTATATTGAACCAACCAGTTTGATATGGAACTAGTGTCTAAACTAGTTCAAGGGCCACACCATCCTCTTTTAGGGCCAAATTGACTGAATTGTTTGGTTTTGGTTTGGTTGGTCTTGAAAACCCTTGTCCTTTGAAATAGATTTTATCATTTTAGGCAATTCTCTTGGAATTTTTACATTAGATTCTGAGAACTTTGACTAGAGTTGAAATTGACATTTTCCAATAATTATGTCTTACATTATTTATGTTTGTATTATGTTGCCCTTGTTGGTCAGTGGTGTTTAGAAGAGAGGCCAACCTTCACATGCAAATGATAAGAATACACAGCCTAGGTAATACTATGTATTGTAATAGTTTATTTGAGTGTGTTCATCAAAGTTTAATTTGACTATTTATCTTTTTTTTTTTCCATGGAAAAAAGCATAATTTTCATTAATATAATAAGAAAATTACATGTTGTATAATGATGCATGTATGAGATGCAATTTCTGAGGTGTAGATCAAGTAGTATATATAAGCTTTACAAAAAACCTTCATGATGTAGCTAATAATAAACTTCAGAGAAGTCCAGATAACATCACAAATAGGATAAAACTGAGTTCGGTCCCAAAATAAACAACTGTGAATAGTAGAAATTTTATATACATAGAACCAAAAAAGGAAAAAAGAAATGATCAAGAGATCATTTAGTAATGTGACCATCAGGGAAAATTTAAAGAACCCCCCCTAAATTTATAAGTATAATAAATGGGCGAATCTCCATGGTATATAGGAAAAATGGAAGGCGATTTTATCAATAATATAATATGTATATATAATTTTTTGGCGAATCTCTTACCAGTCATGGCGAATATTTTACTCAATTATAAAATCTTGTAATATCTTGGTATTACCATGGGTTATCATAAACCTGGAGCTTAAAAATTAATATTAGTAATTTATAAAAATTAATAAAATTAATAGTTGATTTTTATTTTATTTTTATTTTAACCAAGCTAAAATGTTTAACATACATTAAATTACAACATCCATTTTTACTCTTCATCGGATCAAATATTTTTTCACTCTATGCTAGTTTGCATATCACGATATTTGATACCTCTCCAGAGTAAAGATGGATCTATTCTGGTTTAATTCCCCCATTTAAATAGGCTACATTCCAAGTGAATACCATGGGTCAATACCATGTGCCATTTTGGTGAATACCATGGGTCAATAACATGTGCCGTTTTTATTTTTATTAATACTAATATTAGGGTTAATAATATTTTTTTGCATGGTATTAATATAAAAAAAATAAAAAAAAATGTTTTATTTGTTTACCATACCTCTCGTTTATTTATATTTGTATTTATTTACCATACCTCCACTTTACTTATATTTTTATTTGTTTACATCCTTGCATGTATATAAGGTGATTTATGGAGTAAATATAAAAAATGTTTAATTTATTTACCATACCTCTAATTTATTTATATTTTTATTAATTTACCATACCTCTTTTATAAAAATGGTATTTGGCCCATAGGATTCACTTAAATAAAACCTAGTCTTGAAAATGGGCGAATCAAAGGTTGTAACTCCTAATTTCAAGGGCTAAATTTCCCTTTTTTACCCTCTCCCTTAAAATAAGGTGGGCTATTTGAGGTGATTTGTAAAAATATACTATGATACAAAATATTTGCCCACTAAAAATTCAAAACCCCTTAATTTCCCCAAAGGGCGAACATTCGCCCCTAAAATTTTCCATGAATGAATTTCATCCTCTTCTTCAAATTGCTCCTCCTCCATGACTACGTTCTGGAAGTGATTTTTAACCCTTTGTTCTTCATTGGCCTTTTTACCCCTCTGACTGATCTGCAATTGTTCATTTGCTCTTCTGAATGGATTTGGATTTCCTGGAGCAAATTTGCTTGGAAGTCTTGCCTTCCCAAAGCTCTGCTCAACCTTCAACTTAGATATCTCAACAGCCAATGATTCTATCATTTTAGTCATTTTGTCTAATTTAGGTTCCAAAGATGAAGTAGAGGAAGAAGGAGCCTCACCTCTCTGCCTCCTTCTGTCAGCATGACCCTTGAGTTTTTCTGCTGCCATGATATTATATTCCACCTCTAAAGCTGCATCTTGCATTTCAGCTAGAGTGGCACACCTTTTTTCTCTTAAAAGCAGACAAAAATCAGAGTAAAAAAAAAAAAGCACAACATTAACCATTTTTAATAATAGTAAGTTTCTCGAATGAGGTATATGTTAATTTGTAATTCACCTTCATTAGGGAGATTTTGAGGTCTAAAATGGGCCTCCTAAAAAAATGTACAAGCAAAATAAACTTTATAAGGACTAATAGGATTTAAGATAAAATTCACCATTTTTGGAGTAAAAAGGTAAAAAGATTAAAAAATAATAAAATAATAAAACTTTCTTTTTCAACTCGTATTTTCAACTTATCTCCCTAAAGTTTTACTCAAATTTCAAGTGGGAGTACTCATTGCATGCAAAATTTAATTCCCCATCCAAAGAGTACCCATGTTGCATACTTTCTATGGGCACTGCTACATGAAAAATAAGAAATACATGAAAAAACATGATTGCAATCACATTTTTCATGTATTTCTCATTTTTCATGTAGCGGGACCCATTGAAAGTATGCAACATGGGCACTCTTTGGATGAGGAATCAAATCCTACATCCAATGAGTATTATCGCTCGAAATTTGAGTAAATCCATAGTGAGATAAGTTGAAAATACGAGTTGAAAAAAAAGTTTTTTCTTTTTTACCTCTAAAATTTGATAATGTAATATAATCTTATTTGATTATTTCCACTATTATTTTATAATTTCTTTAAGAGAGCCATTTTAGACCTCAAAATTCCCCTAATGGTAGATTCATGGTAGTGAGATTCTTCCTATTGAAATTTCGAATTGGAATCAAGTATGGTTCTAAATTGGTTCACCTTAAACCTTATCCAGCCCAAAGAAATAAATAGGGGAGGAACCCTAAAATCTTGTTCCTCCCCTATTTATTGGTTGGGCTCCATTAAATTTTATTCTTCACCAATTTGTTCCCAAGATGTGGATAGTTTGAAATGTTTACAAGAATATCCCAATAAGATGATTTTCTTATTATTATTATTATCCAATTTTAAGGTCACCGCCAATCCAAACACCAAATTGGTGTATGAGACCCCCTTGTGTGTGGGACAAGGGACCCACCTCCACGCAACGATTTGCAATCCAGACACCAAATTGGTGTATGAGACCCCCTTGTTTGTGGGACAAGGGACCCACCTCCACGCAACGATTTGACTGCTGAGTCTACTAAGGCATACATACTCTATCCCCTATGGTTTTGAACCTATGACATGGGAGGAAATGCATGCTCTTAACCATTAGACCCACTCAAACTATATAATTTCTTAAATTATATTTTTTTGCATATAAACATACATACTCTATACTTTATGGTTTTGAACTTGTGACCTAAAACGAAATGCATGCTCTTAACCATAGGACCCACTCAAACTATATAATTTCTTAAATTATATTTTTTGTAGATAAATCTTAATAATTCACAAGTACCTCACTCGGATGCGGGTGCATTAATAACATGTTAATGCCTGTGCATGCAAATTGGGCAGCTGGCATTCCACTTAGCTGGCTCTGGCAGTTCGAGGTATGCGATTTACAAGCATTAATGGATCATCGGGCTTGAGGTCTGCAGGCAAGTGATTTCAGTATGGCGCGTATTCACCACGACATATTTGCTCTGAGTTCTTCAGATATTGGCACTTTGGTTCTCCTCTGGTGGTTATGTCCTCAGCGCCCCTGTGCAGCTCAGAGAATTTGGAAGCCCCCCTGGCTTCATAACTGGTCTCAATCTGCCTGCTTCAGGTATATGGTTCTGGTTCTCTCTGTCGGTGTCTAGTGTATTGAGTTAGTCTTCTCCGTCTGCGTCCGATCTACTGATTTCGTCTCGCCTGTCTCTGTAAGGTGTTTCGATTTGGTCTTTTCTGAAAGTGTCTGGTTCGTGCATTGGTCTTATTCAGTCTTTGCTTGGTTTTTTCTTGTGGTTTATTCCATCTACTGCGAGCTCTGCATTTGGGTCTTATGTACAGAGGTCTGGTCCTCGAACTGGGTTCAATTAGCCTGTGTCTGGCCATTTCACTCTCGCCTTCAGTCTCCCGGCTCCTTCAATCCGCAGATTCATACTGTAATGCCCTGTCGTCGCGGCATCCCCAGGCGTGGCAGTAATTCAGGGTCCCGTGGAGGTTCTCGGGTTCGTGGTGGCTCTGTCCCTCAACGCATAACTCCGTTAGCCTTTGCCTCTCCATCCTCTCCGCCCTCTGACCATTCTAGACCTACCCTGAACAACTCTTTTCAAACGACTCGGTTTAAGTTCAGAAGCAGGCTTAATAAGCCTCTTATCTCAGCTACTATAACTGTTATCTTCTCGGAGGAGGAAGATGAGCTTACAAGCTCGGATGAACCCTCCATGGAACAGTCTCATTCTAAAAATTCTAGTGATTTTCAGAGTAGCTTGGCTGGAGTCGTCCTCAATGACTCTGCTGCATTGCACGAGGAGGGCCAACAGGAAGACCTTCAACCTCAGCCAGCTTCACCTTAAGAGAAAATTATTGCTTGTGAGCCTGCATGCCTCTCTGAAAGTGTTCTGAACCTTGTTCTTCCTCCAGAAGGCAGTATGATGGAAGCTAAAGACAATGTGATGGTAACTTGGGTAAGCTCCCCCAACCAGGCAAATGAGAACGCTACAGGCTCTCCACCGCAGGTTTAATTACTCTTGGCTTCAGTGACATGACAACAAGTTATCTTATGATTTCTGGTTTTTGTGTGAAATTCTCAATGTGCATGGCTTCTTTTCTTATCAGCGTGAAATTTTACAATCTCCAGGACATAATTTTGGTTTTCAATCTTTTTGTAATAGTGACGGTAAATGACCACATTTTTGTAAAAGATCAGCTTCTTCTGAAGCTTTGATCTTATATAGCTCAGTTTAGTGTTAGGTCTCTCAAGCTTACCATAATTCTCACTTCTATGATTCTCACTTTTGTAAAAGGAAGGCAATGTGCTACCTGCAACAATCTTTTTGGTAGAGGGCAGGCTATAGCCCCCTCAGAGGTTCAAACCTCTTTGTAAATATATTTTTCCTTTTATCTTAATAAAATAGTCTTTATACAAAAAAAATAATAATTCACAAGTACCTTTAAAATTTTTTATAACTTAAAGATACAAATTCCCTCACCCTATTAAATTATCAAATACATCATTAAAGATTAAAAAAAAAGCATAAGGAATGTAAACCTATTACTATTTATGAAATCAAGTGATATAGAAAACACATTCAAATTATTTGCAATTCAAATAGTATAAAAAGCTATAATGCACAACTGTAATATCATCAACACCTTCCCAACTATAAATTCCTACAATAATTACCTGCAGCACCGACGAAAAGTACGAGAAAAAAACATAGCACTTGCATGCAAAAGAGTTTTACGTATAATCTCCGTTATAACCTCCCTTGCTATTAATTATAAAGTAAGAATTCGATGGAGAATGAATGCCTTCTGAAGCCCTTTGCTTCTTCTGCATCAAACTATATAAGGCCGTATCTGGTGCTTGGCATAGTGGTTGATAATGGCACATGCATTTCTCAACTATTATATATATATATATATATATATATATATATTCAAACTTCCAGAAGACAGCGAATTATAAACTCTGCTTAAAAAATTATCTCGCACACATGCTTAGAGGTGGTAGTTGAATTGTCCCCACAACATTTCTTTTCTAAAACAGAATCGTTGTGTCTTTCTGGAAGTATATATATATACACATATTAGTGGGTTCAGAGTGGTTGTTGAATTGACCGATGACATTTTTTTGAACAGAAAGTTTATAATCAGGTGGGTCTTAATTTTATCATTAATTAATTTCTTTTTTATTAAAATATTTCTTTTTTCTCTTTAACTTGTATTTATTGCTTCAATATAAAGTGATGTGTCAGTGTAAGTGTATGTAAGAAATTGTAACATTGTATGCTGTCTAATATATTGAATTTATAATGTAAAAGATTTGTAAAAATTTATTTAAAACTTAAAATTAATTTATTGAATTTTAAATTAAAAAAAAATTGTAAAAAAAAAAAAGAATTTGTAACATTATAAAACTAAAGGTTAATTTATTAATATAAAAGATTGGTAAAAATTTAACTTAAAATCTTAAGATAATATAGAATAAAAAATAAAAGTAATAAATATAAAATGCATTTTTGTTTATTTTGGTAATTTGTTAGTATAAACTTTAGATAAAATGAAATAATAATATACAAATTCACCATTAAAAATATATACATAGCTATAAATTAAAACCTATTTACCTGATAAATTAACAATAATTATTATTTAACCATATTTAAATTAAAATTAATAAGCATATAAAAATTTTAATACTTATAATAAACTTACCATATAACAATATTTTTAACCATGAATATTCACGGCAACTTTCCCATATATATTATTAGTTGTAAATAGGATTTGTTACAATATTTGGCTTATCAATACCACATGTCCAAAAACCATCTCTCATTTCCCAATGAAAATATTTTATTTGAATTTAATCTATGAATTTTTTTAATTAAATCGAAAAGGAAAAAATTATAATTACTTTTGAGATATATCTAAATCCTCTATCACGCTAAGATATACAAGATAGAAAAAGTAGCTATAAATTACGATCTATTTTACCATATAAATTAAAATAATAATTTTGTAACCACATTTAAATTTCATTAATAAGCACCTAAAATCTTAATACTTACAATATAAAAAAACTTTTAACCATAAATATTCAACCCCACTTTACCATGGATATTGTTAACTTTATTACAATACGATGGCTCAAATACCACATGCCAAAACACCATCTTTCATTTTATTACCATATATTTATATTTATATATTATATTATTTTTTTATGGCATTTTTTGAGTGACTAGTGAAATTATTTAAAAATTAAAATAAATTATTTATTTAATTATTAATAATAATAATTAATCAGTTGATCATTTTAGTCTGAATTTTCAAGCTCCGAGAGAGATCAAATTTTGAGGGCACCCATTCCTTGGTTTCTCATCAAAATATATTTTCCACCTCCAGAATTTTTTTCTAGGC
This sequence comes from Pinus taeda, assembly GCA_000404065.3. Classification (NCBI taxonomy): domain Eukaryota; kingdom Viridiplantae; phylum Streptophyta; class Pinopsida; order Pinales; family Pinaceae; genus Pinus; species Pinus taeda. The sequence continues at coordinate 44,222 of APFE030189509.1, forward strand.
ACAATATTTATTTTTATATCCTTTTATTAATAAGTAAATAATGGAAAAAAAAATTAATAACAAAGATTGATTTTAATTTAAATCTTATTTTTTATACTTATTTAAAAGCATTTATTTGATACTTTAATTTATTAATTTAACTATTTGAAATAATGATTATCTTTTAATTTTATAATTTAAAATATGTCTTATTTTATTTTAATTTTTTAAGAGCTAATTTGTCCCACCATTTTGTCATGGTCATTGACAACCCAATTGCATTAGTTATTAATAATGTATCTATTTTTAAACATTTTTTAATTAATTGTAATCCTAATATTTGATTAATTTTATTTTAATAATATCTAATTAATAAATATCCATTATTTATTTAAGTATATTAATAAAATATTATTTATAATTAATCTGAATTTTAATATTTTATAATTTATTTTTACATTTTGAATCTGAAATATATCTTTATATTTGTCTTTATGTAAAATTTTAATCTCCCCATTGTGTTTTTCACTTTTGTATAATTTATGATATTGATATGAAACCACAAAATGTATGTAGACAGTGGTTATGAAGGTAGATTTACAAAAGACTTATGATTGTGAGGACTAGTCCTTGGTATTTCATAATTATTCTGACAAAAATTGGGTTGGACGTACACAATGTGGATTGGATAATGGTTTGCATGTCCATTGTGTCTTTTGTTGTTTTGATAAATAGATACCCAACAAAAAAAATGAGGTTGGTAGAGGCTCCTTCGCTCTACTCTTCATTCTTGTTATGGATGGCATAAGTCTCAAGATTAATGTGGCTAAAACTGTAGGAAATTTCACTGGTATAAGGTGACAAAAGAAGTAAACATATCTCATTTTTTTCGTGGATGACATTCTCACCTTTGGGATGGTATCCAAAACACAATGGATGGCACTTTTTTTCTTGGATGACCTTCTCACCTTTGGGATGGTATCCAAAACACAATGGATGGCACTTTTTTTCTTGGATGACATTCTCACCTTTGGGATGGTATCCAAAACACAATGGATGGTTCTCCATTACATTCTTTTACGATTTGGGGAGGCCGTTGGTCGCTAATGGTCATAAATCATTGTTTTTTCCTCAAATAGAGACAAGGTGGAGATCTATTTCATTGCAGGTATATTTTGAGTTGGTTCTAGTCCCCACTTACCTAGTATTTACACTTAAAGACAAATAATTACATAGTGAAAGATTGGTAATGGCCATTGGACAAACTCCAAAATAAATTAAAAAGTTGGACAGACTCCAAAATAAATTAAAAAGTTGGACTCATCGATGGCTTTCTTTGGCAGGAAGATATACCTCTTTGAGAGGAAGATATACCTTGGTTCAAGTTGTACTACAACAAATGTCGGTATACTAGGGGGCCCATTATTTTGTTCTCCCTTCATATATCATTTCGAGAATTCGTTTTATTGGTAAAAGCCTTGGTTAAAAATCCATGTAAAAATATGTAAGGCCATGGTGATGGTACACATATTCCAAGCTCAATGGTGGGGAAACATCCTAGTGGGTGTGGATTCCTCTTTGGGAGGAAGATATACCTTGGTTCAAGTTGTACTACAACAAATGTTGGTATACTGGGGGGCCCATTATTTTGTTCTCCCTTCATATATCATTTCGAGAAATGTTTTATTTGTAAAAGCCCTGGTTAAAAATCCATGTAAAAATATGTAAGTCCATGGTGATGGTATGCATATTCCAAGCTCAATGGTGGGGAAACATCCTAGTGGGTGTGGATTTGGTTTATTATGGCTAAGTAAATTGGAAAAGGTAATGGAAAAGGCTTTGAAAAGGAAAAGATACATTAATTGGCATTTTATTTATGAAAATAATGGAAATTAGGTGAAAAAAGAAGGTGAAAAGTCACAGGTTGCATGTGAGGAGGAAAATGATGGAAAATGAAGAAAATAGAGGTCTTATTAATAAAAAGGCTTTTAAGGATTAATGGAAAACACTTACACTTCAGTTTAGCTTTGGAGCTCTCTCATTATTCTCTCTCTCTAACTTGGATACTTCAAGTTTTCTTGGAGCACTCTTGGAGGGTGTGGTATACTTGGAGTTTTGGAGCAAGAAGACAAAGGAAGAGCAAGAAAGCACAAGAGGGCAACTGTATCAACAACTACAACAAGTTTTGCTTTTAGGTATCGAGCTGCATGTATGTTTTGCTCACTAGTTTTGGCATGCATGTGGTTTCTTGGCTATGATATGTCACTCACATGGAGGATTGTCTAGATTGACACTGGATTTGCCTAGCCTTCCTATGTATATTTAGATATATGATGAACACTACCTACAAGTGGATATGTTTTTTCTACTACAATATGTAGACTCATATGTTTGTATGTTAATAATACTTATAAAAGTAATGATAGTATCATTTACTATAATAAAAATATACTTTTAAACAACTATAATACTATGATATATATAATAATTTCTATTTTACATTAAACTAAAATTATTCTATATATAGAATTTTAATCTACTCAATGTGATTTTCACTTTTGTATAATTTCCTTTTTCAATGATATTTTAATCTACTCAATGTGATTTTCACTTTTGTATAATTTCCTTTTTCAATGATATTAATTAAAAGATTAGATCTTCACCAATCACAAATAAACATGAATATTAAATTAAATAAACATTCTTTCATGTAATTATATACTAATGATAGGTGGAAGATTAAATCTTCACCAATCACAAATAAACATGAATATTAAATTATATAAACATTCTTTAATGTAATTATATACTAATGATAGTTGGTAGATTAGATCTTCACCTTTATCTACATTACGCCATGTATTACATATTACAAGTTTATCATAATTATAAAAGAATATTACATAATATTAAACATTCTCCACCATGGTAGAATGGATGATATTGAAAAAGACAAATTCCCGTCACAAGTTGGGCACATAAAATAATATAATATAATTCCCTTTTGAGTGGGTGTGAGCTTTTATCCAACTTTATACCGTCAGTTTTGCCACTTTATTCAAGGAATATAGAGCACACAAAAAACAGATCAGATTCAAGTACACGACAAATACGGGACCAGATTCAATAGACATTGCTTTCAAATCTCTATAGAAGTAGATCCTTTGTCTCACAAACAAAAAAATTCTTATATATCAACTTAACATCTAACTTAATCTTAACATTTTTAATTAAGTACTTTCTTATTACATTTTTCTATTGATGCATACTTAGTTAACCCAGGAAGCTTCCATATTCTCTTGGATTATGTTACTTCTACTTTTTGAGTTGATGTTAAATCGATGATTTAACATTATAGTTGGAAGTATGTAAGTATTGTTGAACCAGAAATCCCTTACCATTTAAAAAGTTCCAAATGCAAATTATAGCCTATTAAATAGGCCGACTATTTTTTTCATTTTTCATCTTTTTCAATCTCATGGGTAACTTTGTATGTTCATCTTGTCCAATTTTGGATTCTAACTTTTAAGCATCTTAGTTTGCTTTGCAATTAAGATTTTATAGCGTTTTATAAAATTGAAATTTAAAGGTTTAAATTCAAATAAAATATAAAATGACATAAAATATGAAATCTTTTAAGCATCTTAGTTTGCTTTGTAACAAAAATGTTATAGATTTTAAAAATTTTGAAAGTTAAATATTTAAATTCAAATACAATAAAAAATAAGATGAAATATGAAATGAAATGAGTTGAGATGTGATTTTAATTAGATTTAATTTATTTGTATTAATTCGTTATGATTACATGTAAAGTGTTAGATGAGTTCTATCACCGTAATGAATGTGATATATTAATTAATATAGATTAAAGATTAAGAAGGATCAAATCTTTTGAGGAGTGTTACGACTCGACAATTATCTTCAATTTTTCTCCAAAAATTTAGGAGTTTTTTACTAAAATTTCATTTTAAGAAATTATTTTATGAATTTGCAAGATCCTTCAAGTGTTTTCTTTCTTCAAAATAAGTTTTTTATTAGGAAATTTTTTTATCCTATGATTAGCACATTGTAAATAATAAATACCCCAAAATTCATTAAAATCACAAAAAATCATAAAAAAAAATAAAATAAAAAAATCAACAAAACTCTAAATTTCCTGATTCTTTGTGTGTTTTTTTTTTTAAATTTTGTTTTGAAACCTCAAAATTTTGATGCATAGTGGAATATCAACCGTTGGCCTTTTCTTCCTTCTTATTTGTAAAACTCCCAGAAGTATTAATATTCTGAGGATGATAGGACTTTATTTTAACTAATGAATGATTTCACATTAGTAAATAACAATATTGAATGTCGTGATATTTCAATATCAAAATATTGAAACCTTTTGTAAATCACTCAAATCCTCGACATGCCAAGTTGTTGATAGTGTGAAATGGTCTAGTTTTTGATACTCTAATATGGTCAGGTTGTTGGTTTGACGATATGGCCAATATCCTAGTGTTCCGACAATCTCTTATAGATAATTTTCTATAACAAAAACTCTACAAAACTCTAATTTATTGATATGTCGATATGCCAAATCAATGTGGCACCCCAACCATTGATGACCAATCATGTTGTGACACATTGGACATGTTGATGTGGCATTTGAAATGTTTGCTAACATAACATATGACATGTAGCTAATCTGGCATTTGACATGTAAAATGATTTGGCATTTGACATGTACATTGATGTGGCATTTGACATGTAAAATGATTCGGCATTTGACATGTACATTGATGTGGCATTTGACATGTTAATTGATGTGGCATCTGTTGTGTCAACTAACATGGTATCTGATGTGTCCACTAGCACATGACATTCATTTTTTAATCTTTTGTGGGCTTAAAATGACAAATCTACTTGATATGTGTCCTCCATGGGGCATTGGCATGTCATCATTTGTAACAAATGTCTTACACATGTCAATGTCACCAATGGCATAACTTTTAGCGAGATTTCAAATTTACTTTTTAATAAAATGTCTAGTATATGAGATATATTCACGTAGACACAAATTTTGGCATCGGAGGTGTAGTGCCGTCTTCTTGTAACTTCTAAGATATTCACAAAAGAACCAATTTCGTTTATTATTCCTCAAGGATTTCTAAATCCCCAATATCTTTAGAAAATACACCCCCATTGGTGCAGCCATAAAATTTTATTTGTCTATAATGTAATGCTCTTCACAGAATCCAATGAACAACCTAGCATTGTTGAAAAAATAAGGGTTTATTTTTAGGGCCTTAGCTAGGTCCTCTAGATTCTTAAAGATAGCTATGAAGAAACCCTTAACCCCTAATTGTAGGTCAACAAGACCTTTAGGTTGCCATTTTTTCTAGATCCAACTAACTAAGCCCTTTTTAGTGGGCCAAATGTTGATGAATTTGTAGAGAAGTGCATGGTATTTCATATACTAGATGTAGTTTCAAGTTTGGTGGATATTACATTGTATTTAGGATTATTCACTACTTTTGGAAAGCATTTTATCTTGAAGTAGGGTTACCATTATGCTCCCAATGGGGTATTGGTATGTTTCTTCATCTCGATGTATAATCCTTGATTTTCATTGCCCAAAGTAGGTTATAATACACTGTAACATGAAACCATATTCTGGTAGGAGAGTCTTAGACTCCTCCCTCCATGGGTGCTTATTCACAAATTTTAGAGATTAAGAGTCAGGTTGTGACTACCACGAATGAGGAGAGTTGCAACGAGTAGGTGAACTAAAATGATAAGAAAAACACATATAACATTCAAGGTATTTATCATACATTTACCATACATCATAACACAGAAAATTGAGAAGGGGAAACATACACACTATCCTTTCTTATTCAATTTCATAAGATAAGTTCAGACATAACTCCTTATGGCTCCTTACAATTGATGATGGCTAAAAAAAGGTTGCAAGGATAAAAAAACATAACATAGTGCTTTTAAACATCAAAGCATGTAAAAACTACAATAGGTACATTACTTTTTTTTTATTATTATTTCAAAACAACTTATTTAAATATTTTAAAATGGACATATACCACCTTGAGGTTGAGCACGAAAAAAAATACAAATCTCTCTCATAGATGTAAGATGCACCTATTTGATTTTAATAAAAAGACGATAAAAGGGCATAAAAAGGAGTTAAAAGAGTTAAAAGGAATAGTGTGCAAGATAATGAATGGTGGGTTGATAGGATTGATTTAGTTTATATCCATTTTCCCTATTGAAATTATTGTAGTGTATTTTTTTTCAGTTTCCAATGCTTTTAGACTAGTGCAAGTTGAATGAAAGGGTATTGAGGTAGTACTTCTAGTTCTGTAGAAGTAAATCACTATTTAGAATTGTGAAATTCTTTAATGATATCTGACCTATAGATGTGGCTCTAGACTGTGTTATCTATATGCTCATTGAGTTGAGCTTTGAAATATTTATCATTTGAGCCAATGTATAATTTTTCACATGAGCATGGTATTTGGTAAACCCTTTATGAAAGAATATGATAAGTGTATCCTTAGTAGAACTTCTAAATAAATATCTAAGCATTATGTGGGGTTTAAAAAAGGTTTTATGTTATTTTCAGCCAAAATATGAAAAATCCTAAAATCATGATCAGTGATAATTTGGATATAGGGTAGTGAAATAAGATCTAGAGGCACGGAGGAGGGGATGGAGATTTGAGCGATAGAGTAATCATTGGACACAAGGACCTTACTGCATTGGGTTTTTTCTTCAACCAAGAATTAGGGAGTAGTGATTTAAATCACACTGGTTATGAGCATCTTAAAAATGATAATTATTGTGTTGGGTGATGGAGATAATGGGTGTAAATATATCTATTTCTATGAGTAGTTTTCCCTATAGACATGGTGGGTAAGGGTTCCATCAGCCTTGGGGTGAGATGCGAACATCAAGGAATGGGATTGATTTTTCAGGTTGGGTTTTCATATTAAATTTGATGTGGGGGGGATATTGTTAAGATAGTCAAATAACAAATTCAACAAGCAAAAGTCACGTGGCTAGGTGAAAAGGGTATCACTAATCATATTTATAAAATCTTGGATAAAAATAATATCAAAACTCTTTCTAAAACCTATAATACCCTTAAAGAGTTTTCTAAAACCTATAATACCCTTAAACAATTACTTAGAATTGCTAATGATAAATCTAATACTATGCTTGAGCAAGAATATACATTAATCATCATCTCTAGATACATTACATGTAGGTACCATGAGATTTAGAGACATCGTGTTAAATACTTTGAGGTTTGACTTAATTATTGAAATATATAAAAAGATAATAAAATGATTAATATGAAAAAATATTAAATTTTATATCCATATGAAGTTTAAAGATAAAATTAGCATTCTAATGAAAACATTATAAAATATTAATTTAAATAATTTATGTGTTGCTTTTTTTCAAACTCCAAAAATGTTTCCTGGATAAACCTCTAGGTCTAAAAGACTTCATGCAAGAGGTGAAATGTGCCAAATGGCACAAATCCTTTGTAAATCAGAGGAAAATGAAAATCATAGTCTTCTCCTGGACTAGTCTCATTGCAGAGACCACCTCATTCTAAATCCAATGCAACTTGAATGGGTGAAAATGGACTCTAGATGAAGGAGTTATTATAAAATGAAAATTGCCCAATGTCTTTAGAAAAGGAGGCAATTTCATTTAATTTTAAACTTATTGAAAATTTTGATTATAGGCTCATGAGCCAGTCCACAACTAACACATGGTAGGTCGGGATTGGGCCACGTGGTCCACTCTGATTGGTCTAAGAACCATTGATATCTCATCAGCAGATGGTTATATAAAGGAGGAACCGTAGGTCTTAAGGCATCGTGACATGTGATTGCCGAAATATCGCATCGCTTAAAACCAAAGGGAAGGACTTACCGACAAGCATGGTGACTTATTGATGTGCGTTCGTCGATATTGGTGGATCGCAATCGGTGCTGGCATAGACCTTGTTAAATGAAGAGGCCTCAGGCATGAGTGATTTATGATTGCGACTTGTCGCATCGCAACATCACATCAGCGTGTTACAATGGAGTGCGCCCCCCCCCCCCCCCCCCCCCCACACACACACATATATTATGGGCGATCGATGAACTGGACCCGATAACATTGTCAACCATATTGTATGGATCTTGAGATCTGCCCAATGCCACTTTTTAATGTATTTATGTATATTTCATTGTTTAATGAAAATACAAAGGGGAAGGGATATGTGATGTAAACCGAACTTGAAAGGGTTCCGGAATGGAAATATATATGATTTCAGATCCGCCCAAAGCCATTTTACATTAATTTTCATTGTTTTCAATGTATTTTAAATACAAAGGGAAAACCAAGGAGCATGCCAATTGCGATATGCGATGGCGATCCCTAGGCAGACTCGATAGCACTATAAAGTAGGATTATGAATGTTTTAGGTCCGATATATTATGTTTTAACCAGATTTCCCGTGTTTTGACAGTGTTTTCTGTATAAATAGAGAACGACTGTTACTAATGATTTCAAGCACCGATTGCCCTTATTTGTAGTAGAAATAGGGGGTCGCCTACCCAAAGGGTGTTATACAATGATTATTGAACACCAAAGAAGGGATTCGAGCAGACATGGCTGGAAGTTACAGAGCCCAAAAGGGAAAATCAACAGGCAGCGCGATTTGGCTTTTAAGCCATGAATTTCAAAGACTGGGGGCTACTGAGTTGCTGAATGGTGGCCAAGTTATTGTTTACTACTGAAATAATGAAAGTTGAATAACAGAAAACCAAGAGAGCAATGCGATAGAAAGCTAAGAGCTACTGCGCAGAGCTGCTGAATTGTTGGTAGTCGAGTTTCTGTTGGGGTTTTGTTGTGAAGCAGAAGCCACAAAGGCAACATAGAAACCAAGGAGGTAGTGTAGAAGAAAAAGAGCAGTTGAGGGAGCCTTTGGGGCACTTGAAGTTCAAGTGAAAAGCTAGAGAACGTGAAGGTTGCAGAAGGTAGAAAGAAGCCAGAGTTGAAGAGCCAAGAGCCAAGAGCCAGAGGGAAAGAGCTAAGAGTTAGAGCCAATAGCCAAAACCAGAGCCAAAGAGCCAAAGTCAGAGCCAAGAGCTAGAACTAAGAGCCAAAGATGTCTGAACCCAATGATGTTTGAACCCAATGTTTTTGTGTAGGACAGTAGGAGTTGAATCAAAGACTTGTAAAAAAAGACTTATACCATAATCCCAGAGAGCCAAGTCAAATTGACAAGAGCTCATGGAGACGTAGCCCAAGAGTTGTGGGTGAACTCCAAATTAATATTGTTGTTCATATGTCTGCTTTATTGCTGCATTATCTCTGTTGTTTATTTATTGTTATATGCATTTATATATCAGTTTCAACACATAATCAGTTAAAACAAACACAATCATGCACCTATATTTTCAAGCATTTCTTCATTCCGCATTGGTTAATCAAATAGACTTGGGAAAATTCAAGCTTTGGAGGTGGGAGAGGTTCTTGTAAGCTAGACAAGAAGCCTAAGAGCCCCATTTTCATATCAATATTTGTTAAAATTTTGAAAAAATAACTAAAATTATATATTTTATTTACTGAAATTATACAATTTAAATATAATATGTTTTTGCAAAGAATTGAATCTATTGATATACTAAAAAATACAATTTAAATAATAGAAAATTTCAATTTTACTGATAATTATATATCTAAAATTTTAGTGAATATTAATTAAAATATAAATAAAAAATAAAAATTTATCTATTAATTAAAAAAATTGAAATAATAAAAATATTTTATAAAACCTGATTTAGCTTATGGAAAAAATAAATATTACTAAAATTAATACCAATTCGTGATAAAAGGATCACCAATTAGGATTAATATTACATATGTTAACTCTCACAATCATCATACGATAAACATATTAATAAAATTTGTAACACGATGGAAGATGAAATTGAGGAGGACGAGTACCATTCCGTTTTTTAGTTTCCTCTAACTTTACCCTATTTCATTATCTTTTAGTTTCCTCTAACTTTACCCTATTTCATAATGAAATTGATACCTTCATTTTTATGATATATTTATATCAAAACATAAAATATATGATTGATAATATGTATATTAGCATTAATATTAATAATAACACTATTAATAGGTTATTAATAACTAAATATAATAATTATTTATTTAGTAATATTATTATTATAATTAAATAATATTATGATATTAGTTTTTGTCTCTCTCTTGGTTCAGTCTGGTTGGCTAGTCAAATTTAGCCGTTTCTTAGTCAAATTTAGTCGTTTCTTAGTCAAATTTAGTCATATGTTTAGTTTAGTTGCCCAATCTAATATATTCGTTTCCTAGTCAAATATAGCTGTTGGAAGACTTGCTCTCACTATTTAACATGCCATGATCGGGTTCTTCAACTCATCCTCATGATGAACCACACTCGTTGGTTTGAAACATGTCGACAAAAGTATTCTAATGTGATTTACACCGAAAAATCTTCTCAAAAAACTTGATATGCATTACAGAAGCCTAAATTCAACAATAGAAACGACATTTTAAGTGTAAATTTTGTAGTAATAATTTTTTAATTAAAATTTCAACAATAGAAATAACATTTTAAGTGTAAATTTTTTAATAATATTTTTGTATTAAAATTATAATTTTGGACAGTAAATATTATTGTTTTTAAGTGTAAAAATGATTTAACATTCTTTAATATCTTGATTAGAAGCTGAATTTGAGATGTTATCTATTGATATATATTTTTTTCAAGTTCAAAATTATTCTTATTGAATTTTAAGAAAAAGAAAGCTAACTTTTTAGGTTTTTGATTTGTCATTTATGTTTGGTTCATAGTTTTAAACACACACAAATACCATATGAATAAATGGATTTAGTGACTTGAATATTTTTTTGAACATTTGGATTGTGTGAATTACATAGCTTAAATTTGGACTTCCAACAAATATTTGTATTTGTTAACACAAAAATGTACGTGTAAAAAGATCAAAATATAGAATAGTGAGACTATTTCAAAAGTTTTTACCGTTATATGTCTGTGTGAGTGAGATACATTGTCACACTAAAATGTTTTTTATGTTAATATAGTTTTAAAAACATGTCGATATTATTTAACTATGCATTCGTTTTGTTTATTATTAATAATATTTTTTGAATGTAATATATCAATTTTATAATAAAAAAGAATGAATTACACATCTCCCCCTTATAAGAAGTAACTGAATTTTTTCAGTTTCAATTACTTTTTTCATTTGAGCATTGAAATATTTTATTATAACCAATTTTAAAATAATTTTCTTTCTCTCTCTCAGGGCTTTCTAGATCCGTAGTTGGATCTAGGATTTTTATTAAAATATTTATGATTTACCATAGATATTAAAGCTAACTATATAAATATTTATATAAACACTTATTTCAAAAGTTTTATTGTGTTGGATGTTGAAATGTAAAGTTACTTTTTATTCTAGTCAAACTAACTAATTACAATGAAAGATTAATCAACCTCGTGTTTTTTTTTGTAAGCCGAGGAGAGTCCCTTCTATTATATTACTTCGGATTGAAACCAATACATATCCATGGTGGCCTCAACCCGCCCCGAAGGGAAACCGGGTCTGATGGCCACCTTAGGTTCTTGACATCCATCCAAAAACCGAAAATTCTAATTCTTCTTGCCCATGCTAAATAAGCTAAACAGTCATAAAAACTATTACATTTCCTCCTACGCATAATAAAATCAAACTAAGTTCTGGAGCTAGCTTTTAACTGTAGCAAAAACTATCTTTTATCCTCAACAAAACTGCATCACTCATACCCGTGTCCTCAGATGTTTCCCTCGATTTTCTTCTGACCATCCTCTTCCTTTGTACCCATGTTGCTCTTCTCAATTTGCTACTGAATTTCATCCAATTTCTTATCCTGCATCATCATGGTAATCTGAATGTTTTTCAATTCTCTCCTCAGATTAGGAATTCCCTGAGATAATTCAGCCATTTCTACAGTCGCTTCATCACCCAATAAACATGTAAGGCCTGTTTATACAATGTCATACGCCCTCTTGTGTTTCCTGGATCAGGAAGTAAGTATTCCCAATCATCCATCTCTGAGCTTGATTGAGCCTGGGCTGCTTCTTCCTCCAGGTACTAGATGATTCTTCTGATATCCTTATTTGTATTTTCATAGTATGCTTGCTCAGCATACTGTATCCTTTTCTCCAAAGATTTCCAGTATTTCCTAGTTGTAGACGCCTCTTGTTTCCCCACTGGTCGCCCTCTTCCTCTGCCGCAGCGTCCTCGCCCCTTGCCTGATCTTCCTCTCCCCCTGTAGCAGCCTCCACGTCCCCGACCCTTGACGCCCGAGGTGCTGCCGAGTTCGCCATCATCTTCTTGCCTCGCATTTCGCCTTCCACCCTGCTGTCCATCTTCAGGCGTTTCATCTTCTGCTATACCCTCATCTTTCCTGGCTTTCTTTTTTTGCTGCTCGGGTCCTTCCGGATCGGAGTCAAACATCTCCACGTCGTCTTCCGAGTCCGACTGGACTATCTGATACTAATATTGATCGACGCCGTCCACAGGTTCCTTCCCTTTCTTCCCCGGGCTACGTCGACCTCCAATCTCCTCTTCCGCCTTCGCTCTCATTCTTATCCTGGTTGCCATCTGAGTTCTTCCTTCACCGCTATCTGTCTCCTCTCTCTGTCCTCTCTGCTCTCCTTTGTTTCCATGTGATTCCTCTACCACCCTTCCCCTTATCACGCTCTCTGCAATATCATTTATCGCTTGCCGCACCTCGTTTTGCTTACCTTCCGTGCTATCATTCTTTTGCACCTGATCCTCATTACCCCTCGCTCGTTCCTCCTGCCACCTGCCTTTCGCATGATATCCCACCTCTCCTCGCCTCCCTTCTGCACCATCGTACCTCCATTCGTTTTAATCCGTCTTAACTCCATCACCTATGATCTTCATTACTACCTCGCCGTCCTTTCTTGGGATGATATCCTTGCCTCTACTCATCCTGTTAACCATCATCATTACCCTTACCACCTTTGCCTTGTCATCGCTCCTACCCTGACCTGTTCTTATTGCTCGATTCGTCGCCATTCTCACCCCGATCGGGTGTCTCTTCCTGTCTAAATTATTGTCTTGTGGATTCATTATGATCTTGGTTGAGTATAATAGTTAAATCCTCCCACCCCGACTTATCCCTTATTGTTGTCCAGCTGCTGTCGATCTTTTCCATCTGTTCTGTACATCCTCTGTTAGCTAAATAATCTGCCGCCTTATTCCCTTTTTGTCTGACATGACTAAAGATCTTGTAGTCTATTCTTCTGAGAATTTTTGCCAAGTCCTGCACGATCCTTACCGTCCTCCAGCTTCTAGCTACTTGCTCCCATTCTTTTCCGTTGTTAAGTTTTCGTAACATTTTAACTGTTATCTGTGAATCACCCTCTATTTCCAGATTCATGTAACCATTTCTTACCACTATCCTTAGTCCTTGGTATACAACCCATAATTCCGCTTCATTATTTGTCATTTCTCCTCCTCCTTCCACATAAACCCATCTTGTTTGATTTTTGTAGTCTCTAAATATTTCTCCAAAGCTAGCGGGCCTTGGGTTCCCTTTTGAGGCCCCGTCAAAATTCAATTTAATGAATTGCGGTCTTGGATATTTGAACTAATCTGGGCTTTGATTCTGGGTTTGTTACCTTTTTCCTTTATTAGGATATATCATGCCATAATTCATGTTTAGTTTCATTAGGATTCTTTCTTCTGCAGGGTCTGCTTTCCAGTCATCCTCCTCCCAGGTCTCTGCCAGGACAATTTCTCTGATTGCATTCTGAATTCCTTTCCATACCTTTTCCGTGGTGTTGATTTTATCCAGGAAGATCCTGCGATTTATTTCCTTCCACAAATGCCATATTACAAACCCTAAAGCTAAATTCCATGTCCTCCAACCTACCTTGCAAGAGAATTGTCCCTGGCCCCGTTGAAATAAAGTTTTTTTGATGACGTCGGGGTCTCTATTGGATTTGCCAAATAGGTTCCTAATCTCTCCCCATTGATGTCGGGCGAAGGAGCATGAATTCAAGATGTGTTCCTGGGTCTCTGTCTCCATCCTACAGAGGCTGCATCTGGATGGACCCAAGAATCCTTTTCTTTGAATTTTGTCCCAAGTTAGGATCCTTTCTTTTCCGACAAGCCAGGCAAATATCCCTATATTTGGCCACCACTTACTATTCCATATTTCCTTCCAGTCTATTGCTTCTTCCTCCCTCTCTTGATGGGTTGCTAAATAGTAGGCTTCCTTTACTGAATAGGTCCCTCTTGTATATTTTCCCCATCTGAGAATGTCCGGCCCCTGTCTAGCTTTTATTTTTCTTGAGTCCAGTTCTTTTGTGTATGTTATTCGTTGCTCCTGATCCATATTCTCATTCCATTCTTCAGGATTTCTCCACTTTCTCCAAATTCCATCCGTCTCACCTTCTATCCAGTAATCCCTTACAAATTCCCGACCCTCTCTGACGGCCTCATGATGTATACCCTGAAGGCTATGTATACTAGCTAATTTGTTTCTTTGCTGCCATACCTCTTCCCAAAATCTGGCTGTTCCTCCTCCTCTTATTTCCCAGAAGGCGTAGTTGTTTACGATGTGTCTGTTTTGACTTGCCAATTCCCAAATTGTGGACCCTTTAGGGGTTTCTTCCAGTCTCAGGATACCCTCAACAGTTGTGGGAATATTATATTTTTGAGTCCAAAATTTCTTCCACAAATCACTTCCTCCTCTCATCCACCTCCACCACAACTTCGCCCCTAACACCTTGTTCAAAATTTCAGGGTCTCTAAGCCCCAAACCTCCTACTTCCTTCCTCTTTGTCAAGTTTTTCCAAGAAACTAGAGCCCATTTTCTCTGTTGTTTTGGACCACTCCAAATAAATTTTCCAAAGATTTCCTTCATTTTATTGCACACCCCTTTGGGAGCAGCCATGATAGATAGAGGATAAATTGGAATAGCTTGAAGAACTGATTTCAAAAGTATCAGCCTCCCAGCTATGTTTATCGCCCTGAAAGACCATCTTGCCAATCTATTCTTGATCTTCTCTATGATTTGCTGCCAGTTCGCCATTCTTGTAGGATTTATGTCTAGTTGGTTCCCCAAATACTTTGTTGGAAGTTCCGCCTGTCTGAATCCTAACATCCTGATTAAATGTGTTTTAATTATGTCCGGAGTGTTGAAGATGAAAGTGCATGATTTTTCTTTGTTTATTTCCATACCTGATGCCTCCACAAATAAGTCCAGGATGTTTTTTACCCCCCTAACTTCCTTTATTGTAACTTCATAGAAGAGCATAATGTTGTCCACAAACTTTTGATGGGTGATAGGTAAGTTATCTCCCCATAACCTTAATCCTTTAATTTTTTTTTTTCTCTTAGGGATTTTTTTAAAGTACTGTCCCAAACTCTCCGCAGCCATTATAAATAGGAAGGGGGATAAAGGGTCCCCCTGTCTAATTCCTCTGGTAGCTTTGAAAGTAGAAGAGGGCGTCACATTTAACAAGATGGAGAAAATTGGTGTTGATATCATATCCTGAACCCAGTCTGTCCATCTCCTACTGAATCCGAAGGCTGTGAGAATCACCTTGAGATAGTTCCAGTCTAAGCGGTCATAAGTCTTTGACAAATCCAGCTTAATCATCATACCTCTCCGGTTTTTCTGTTTTAGAGAATGGATTGTTTCCTGAGTTACGACAAGTCCATCAAGCATTTGCCTACCCTCCACAAAACCGGTTTGCTCAGGCGATAGTATGCTGGGGAGGATGGATTTTAATCTTTTAGCTATTAGAGTTGCAATTATTTTATATATGACATTACATAGTGAAATTGGTCGGAAACCATGGGCAGTTTCCGAATTAGCATTTTTAGGAATCAGAGTAAGGAAAGTAGAGTCGAGGCATGGCCATACCTTTTGTTTCATGCGAGATTCCTCCACTACCTCCAGGATTTCGTGGCCGAGGAAATGCCATCCTGCTTGATAGAACTCCACTGTAAAGCCGTCCGACCCTGATGCTTTGTTTTTCTTCATGCTCTTTACAATTTCCTCTACTTCCTCTAAAGTGGCTGCCCTCATGAATGCCATATTTTTTTCTTCTATTATTAGTCTGGGAATCTCCTTACCAATGAGATCTATAGCCGCTTCCCTGTCTACTGGAGGTTCTATTAAAATTTCCCTGTGATGATCCACCAAAGTCTGCTCAATTCCTTCATGATATATTATCCTTTCTCCTTCTTCATTTTTGATAGAGAAAATCCTATTTCTTTGCCTATGTTGAATCATGGCTTGGTGAAAGAACTTTGTGTTTCTTTCCCCTTCACGTAACCAATTGATCTTGGATTTTTGTCTCCAGAGGATTTCCTCCTGTTTCCTCCGCTCCTCTAGTTGGCTTAGTATAATTCCTTCTTTTCTACTTCTTTCCTCGTTTCTTCCTTCTTCGATAGTTTGTTGTTGGATCTCTTCCATTTCTTTTTCTAGCTTTTGTTTTTCCATCATTATGTTTCTGAACTCTTCCTTGTTCCATATTTTTATTTTCCCTTTAAGTTCTTTGAGTTTTAATTGAAAGGTATGCATCTTATCTTTTCCTTTTTGCGTGCTCTGATTCCACCATTCCTCTATCTTAGATAAGAACTCTGAATTCCTGAGCCAAAAAGCTTCGAATCTGAAAGACCTTTAGTGGGAGTTTTTTTTAATGTCAATTTACAGCCTAATTGGCCAGTGATCAGAACCCATCGCCGGCATTATCTTGGCTTCAACATAAACATCTCCGTTCATTACCTGCTCTGCTAGAAGGAATCGGTCTAGTTTGGAGGCTATTTAATTTTTCCCTCCTCTTCGATTATTCCAAGTATGGATGCCATTAATTGTTGGGATGTCGACCAACCTTTGTTCTGTAATCATCTCATCGAACTCTTCCATGTATTGGTATGATCTTCTTATACCTCCCCTTTTCTCCTCTATTGTTCTTATCATATTAAAATCGCCTCGTACTATCCATGGAATTCCAGGAAAGATCCTTCTTATGGACTGCAAAATTTTAAGGAAGTTTCTCCAATCTCTTGGAATGTGCGATCCGTAGACCCTAGAGATGAGGATCCACTCCTCTGATCCTATCAATATGAATAAACCTGTTAGGATTCTGGGCGAGCTTATCCAATTTTCAAACATTACTTCTTCAGGGTTCCAAAGAATAGCCAAATCGCCTGTTGTGCCATTTGCGTCCTGACCCATCACCTCATATTGAATTTTTTGCTTCTTAACCATCCCTTCTAATTGTTGGGAGCTAATTTTCGTCTCTTGAATTATCATTATGCTTGGCTTATCTTTCTTTAACCTGTCCTTCAGGTATCTCTGCTTTCCTTTGCTATTAAGACCCCTTATGTTCCAACTTGTGACTATCATCTTATAACTTTTTAGGTGGTTGATGGAATACCTCTAAAAGAGGTATAACCCTGCCTGAATTTACCAAAATATCTCCCACCACTTGTATGGTTTTGTTCATTGTCCGTCTCCCTCATTTCCTGCCTCATTTTCCACTATTTTCCATTCCCAGACTTTGGAGTCCTTGATTTCCTATTTGCTCTGTCTGACTTTCTGAAGTGATTCCTTTCTTCTCCTTATATTTCTAGAAAGTTTCTTTATACAATTGCTTTTGAGTTTCCGGAATGAACCTTTCATCAAGGTTTTTCCAGTCGTGAAGCAGTTTTTTCATGATTCTTTCCTCCTCATTCCCGTTATCCCTTTGTGTTTCTGCCTCCCCCTGGGTTTGTTCAATTGTCACTTCCATACTCTCCTCCATTTCTTCTCTCACTTTACTGTTCTGGATTAGGTCCTTAGTAATTTCCATAGGCTCTTCCATGGTTTCTTCTTTCCCCGGTTCCTCTTCTTCCTTCTGTAAAGCCTGAAATTTATTGTGACATTCGGTTGATACTAACTTTACAGATTGTTGCTGCCTTGCTACATCCTTTCCTAACCTTTTTCTTCTTTGGACTTCCTGGAAGCCTGTTTCTCCTTCATTCCTTCCTTCTGGGACCCTTTGCTCCTCTTCCCGCTTTCTTGTGGTTCCCTCTTCTTTGTTCAATGGGCATTGTTTGAAAAGGTGTCCATATTCATGGCATATCTTGCATCTAAAGGGTATATGTTCGTAGTCCAATGGTTGTTTCCAAAGTTCATCATGATACTCCAGCTCTATGTATTCTGGAAATGGCTCAGCTATATTCATATAAATGCAAATCCTTGCATAGGATGTATACTTCCCTCTTTTTGTTGACTCTGCAACTTTAACGAAGGTCCCTACCGTATTGCCGATACCTTCCAAGATATCAGGATCCCAGAACTCCGTTGGCAATCCAAATAATCTTACCCAGATGGGTGCTGCTAGCATTTTTTCGTGGTCTGGGTTATATCTGTCTTCCCAATGCCTCATGAATAATCCGGCATTGTTCATAAAATATGGTCCACCTTCAAAGGTTCTTTCCTTATCTTCCAGATTTGAAAATATCCCTATAAAAAAACCCTTTGCCCCCAGCTTTAGATCTATGTGCCCTTTCGGCTTCCAACGCTGTTGTATCCATTTAGCTAGGTCCCTTTCTGTCGGCTAAAAACCTACAAACTTGCATATCAAGGCATGATCTCTCATGTAACTCCTGTAGTCTTCAAGTTTATTATTGGGGATGACATACCTTGGTTTCTTCTGGGCTCTGGGTAGGCATCTACCTCCAAGTTTGGTTTGCCATCGATTTCCCAGTAGTTGCTTCTCGCCTCTGCATTTTCCTGCATCCCTTGTCTGCTTGACCCTTGCCGCTATATTTTTGTAGGAGGGGATCTCTCCCCTCCCTATCACCCCTTCCATGACAGTCTTTAGTTCAGACTCGATTTTTAGATTCGCCTCTGGTTGTTTCCAATCGATGTTTTTCCTTTGCTACCCTGATAGACTCCCTGCAAACCTTTGTCGCCGTCCCTGATCCGTTTCCTCTGCAGTCTCTGAAAACCCTAGGTTTTCCAAACCCTCGCTCGGCCTTCCTCCTTCATGGTTTTCCTTGTTTTCATCAATCAAACTCATGTTTTGACTTAAAAGTGTTTGGTAATTTATGAAGATGTTTATGATGGTAGTAAAAATTGTTAAACTATATCGAGTTTACCAATTAATTTAAGGTTAGTGGAGGCTTAACTCTCTACTTCCTCTCATGTAGAATAAACAATATTCTTATTTTTTTTTTTATGTAAAATGAAAATGAGAAATAATAATTCAAGAAAAAAATAGAAGGTTGTATAAGAATAATTGAGATTTTCTTAATACTAATTAAAAATATTAAAAATTTCCCAAAGTTATTATTTAAAATTTTTAAAAAATCTTTTCAAAATTAAATTAATCTCAATCTGTAAAAATTGAATTAGGCCTCAACATGAAAATGTAACTCTAAGTTTACCTCTTGCACTCAAAATAAAGGGTTGAGCCTATGTCCGTTATGATCACACTAGAGACTTTCGTTGAATACTTGTTAGTTATGATCGCACTTCAACCTTTTTTTAGGTTGTCCCTTGCATATCCAAACAAGGGTTAAACCTTATGATTAATCAACCATTTTCTTCAAATATTAAGCTAAAAATACTATTATGTGAGCCTATTTATTATGACCCTTTGTCCATCCTCCACACACATTTCCAGCCTTGTATAAATGTAGTTTGAGTCCTCAATATTATCAATTGCCAAGATGCATAGAAACCAAGAAATACTCGACAACTTACTTGCCATGTGAATGATAGTGTGTAAACATATTGTTAGGGTGGTTTAAGTCAACTTGCACATGATAGTGTGTAAACATAGTGTTAGGGTGGTTTAAGTAAACCTGAATCAGAATAAGTTTTTTTAACTTATTCGATACAATATTTAACTAAAAATTTTAAATCATATAATACACACAAGAAAATCCCATTTGGGGAAAATATTGGACACAATATTTAACTAAAAAACACAACTTAGTGTAAACATAGTGTTAGGGTGGTTTAAGTAAACTTGAATTAGAATAAATTTTTTGAATAAGTTTTTTTAACTTACTGTACACAACAATTAACTAAGAAATTTAACTCATAGAATGCACACAAGGTTTACCTGGAAAATCCCATTTGGGGAAATATTGGACACAATATTTAACTAAAAAATGTAACTTAGTGCACACAATATTTACATGATTAGTATATTTTTACTACAACAATGGAAAACATTACAATTCATTTTCTTCCTATTTCTTTTTCATTGGTCGCCTATTTATTTACACCCATTTAAAAAAAATAGATTTCATTACAATATTATGGTACAATATCATGAGTTATGAATACACCCTAAAACACCATTCCACGAAAAAAGGAAAGTGATTAGTATATTTTTATTACAACAATGAAAACCATTACAAATCACTTTCTTCCAATTTCTTTTTCATTGATTTCCTTTTTATTTACACCCCTTTAAAAAATAGATTTCATTACAATACCATGGGACAATATCATGGGTTATGAATACCATGGGTGTGTAGAACTTTGAATTTGGTTCTGATCTCACACATACAAAAGCTAGTTTAAACTATCCAACAAAAACATTAAGTTTTTGAGATGGAGAAAAAGAAAATTCATTGGAATTTTATACCTTTAACTAGGCTACATTATAGAAGAATACCATGGGAACAACCATGAGTCCAAAATCCCATAATGTTTTATTTTATTTTATTTTTGTTTTTATTTTCATGTAATTTGATCAAATCAAAATATTTAACAGAATAGGATAGGACATGATATTACAACATATCTTTCATACTCGGTTCGGGAGCACCTCTCGACACAATTAATTAACATAGATATTTAATATTTGATTTAAATCAATAAAAAATATTAAAAATATAAAAAATATTATTATTATTATTTTAACTTTTAATTACTTTATTTCTCTATTGATATAAAATTATGTTACTTAATATGGACATACAAATATTTTATTCATGGTTGAGAGTGAACATGAAATATTTCTATCACATCAGTTGTAATGTTAACAACGAATTGAGCAAGCATAGTAGATGAAAGATTATAGATGTTTATAATGTTTCAATTAAAATTAATCAAATATGAATAATTTTTTTTTAAGTACACAATTTTTTAGAGAATATTTTATTTTTATTTTAAAGAGGACATACAACAACTTGACTTTGAGCACAATTTTTTTATTTTTTTATTTAAAGAATATTTAGTTTTTATTTGAAAAAGGACATATGTATAGAAGGAATTACAAGTCTCCCTCATTATGGACTATAAAATGTGCCTCTGGGAGCAATCATGTAGATAATGTTAGGATTAGCCTTGACTCATGAATGATAGTCTACAACTAGTGGTTTCAAACACATGGTTTTGTGGTGCGTGATATTATGCAAGTTGTATTTGATTGGAAAAAAGCCTAGAAATAAGTTTATTTTTCTTTATTCTAAGTGTGCCAAGAACCAAGACGCTGACGGTTGAGTAGGGTCTCCTTTGTCAGTGTGAGAGGCCAAGGGTGGAGTAGGGCCTCCCCGACCAATGTAAGGGACCAAGGGTTGAGAAGGGATCCCTAATAAACTTGGTTAGAGTTTTGGCTAAAGACTAATGGAATTCCTTTAGGCTGGGTTTTTCCCTGGAGTTGGGGATTTTCTAGGGTATTTCTTGGTGTTCTTTGTTTGTAATTTTTTCCATTTTTTCTCATTGTTAACGTTTATTTTTACCATTCCTTTCATATATAATAGTGATATCAGAGCAAGTGTGATGTTTTTGTTGTGTCTATGGTTTTTTGTTGTTGTGTAAAGTTTGATTGTGGACATATCTATGTAAAAGAAGAGGAGATATGTCTGTAAAGAAGTTGTATCAGTTGAGTGAAGTTTCAATGGACAAATTTTCATGTGAAGAAGCCATATATGTTATGTAGAGTTTTATTTTCGATAGATTAGGGTGTGAAGAAGCCAAATTTATTAGATCTAATGTGGATCTACCACTGAGAGAGAGTTTGGCTTGGGACGTTCATGCAACCACGTAGATGTAGATTTGGATTAACAATGATGGTGAAGATGATGACCATGAGATGGTAAATTTCGAGCAAAATATGAGCTCCTCTATAATTTATTTAGTGGGTTTAAGTCTTCAAGAAATAAAATTTCCAAGAAAAGACATATTTTTCAGTGATTAGTCCCCCATAAAAAAAATAAAGGTTGCACAATCACATTACCATGTTGCAATGTGAACATAGCCAATGACTTGATCAAAGTTGTCACAATTAGAGGTCCAACACATGAGCTAAGGCCTAGAAGCATAGATACTTGTAGCTGGTGGACATGTTGGAGAGGATAATGGCTATGGTCAATCTAATTAGTTGAGGCCCGATTGTAATAAAAGAAATTTTGAGTTCTAAAATGGGTCACAAAACAAAAATGTACAACCAAATTCAATTTATAAGAACCAATAGGATTCAAAATGATGATGTCAACCATAGGGGATGTGTAACATACCCCGGTAACCTCGCATGGAAATACACGGAGTTAGAAAATTTTTACACAATTTACCCATAGGTAACTATCCAAATTACTAATCCAGATTCCTCATCAATCATTTGAAAAAATCTTCAACATTACATAGAGTAACTTTCAGTAGAGGAATAATATGATGCATAACCAATAACAACCAACGTTGTAGTAGATTAACATAAATTTTATGATGTAACCTTGCATCTATTTCATGATTCTCTTAGTGAGATTATTTAATCACATACTTGACATTATGAACATCACATCAAGCAAGGAATCAACATCATCAAACTGACACAATAATCAATCACAACATGGAACACCAATTACCCTGAAAACCCCGTAGGGTGAAAACTAGCAAATGTTTAATTTTATTATTTAACACTCATGAGGGTGTTCACCCTATACTTAATGGCTTAAAAGAGAGACCATCCCTTATCCATTGTTATAAAATATTACAACGAAATATCATTAAAATACAACATACCTAGCTAACAGCTATTACGATCGTCATGAAACAATTTACCCACAAATCACAACTCTCTATATCCTTGTGGCATGATTGTTTCATCAGTGGACCATCCTATAGCTTGTACTCATCAGCATGGACCATTATTTCTTATTTGCCACAATGTTAAACATAATTTGTCTTTGGCACAAATTGCCATACTATCTTATCATTGTTGTCGTCAATAAGCTTTAGTAACATGATTAAATAAAGTATTAATCAATCAATAATTAGTCTTTAAAAGCGTTCGTTTAACATTTATTCATGTGCACACATGATATGTAAATATAATATCACAACATGCTTCTTCTAGCAACATTGTGCATGTATAAACAAATAATTATCAAGCATGTCAAAATAATTATCACGTTACTATGATCATTCTTGCACCAACGCTTGTTCATATCCAAAGGAAACCATTGTAACCATCTATTCCATTTAAAGGATACTAGCAACTTATCTTTGTTTTTCGTGCATGTAATTAGATAAAACCTTATTCAAAGAGAGATAACCCCTTATCTTCTTCTTTGTGCATGTAACAAAGTTCTCTTGCATTTGTTTTTCAAGAAAGTATCATAACAAAGTTATCATGCACTTGTTTTCAAAAAAGTATCATAACAAATTTCTCATAAATTTGTTTTCAAGAAAGTGTCATAATCAACCTTTCTTTTGGGCATAAGAACTAGGAAATCCTTTTTAAAATAATAATAGTGTTAACATTTTATGCATTAAAGTATGCAATTAAATCACACTATCCAATACATAACACACAAATCACTTATCTTTTTACCCGCCAAAACTTGTAATTTTTGCAAACTCTTGCAAAGGAATTAACACAATTGACTTATCTTCCACGCACAAGAGAAACATATTCTTTCCAAAGAAGATTCCTAGACTTATTATCTCTGTGCATTTGATCTATGCATATGTTATTATATTTTCTCATAACTAAGTACTATTTTTTCAAAAGAAATCTCTTATGCATGAGAATCCATGAGAACATTTTGTTTGGATTTATTAAATGACTAATCTTTACCAACACCATGGAAATATTTTACCAAACTAAGTACGAAACCGTTGTGTTCTTTTTCAAAGAACACCACAAAAATTATCCATTCTATTTAACCAAAAGGTCAAAGTTACTTACCTTTCCTTCAACAAAGACATATGTCTTATAAACACATAAGATAGTTATTTTTATACAAAAATACACATTTCAAAAGAAAATCCCACTTTCCAAGAAATGCAAAATGGTTGGCACTAGAATTCAAAAGAAACCCTTCATGAAGGTAAACTTATTTTACCTACACCTTAAGCCCAATAACTAGTCAAAAATTAACTAGTCTATAATCTCATGAATTATTTTTAACAACCATTAAATAATATTTTCCCATAAAAACAAACTTGTTAACTAGTGTCTACAGATTAGATAATGATGAAATATTTGCAAGAGATGCTAAGTGTTTGTTACATACCAAGAATTTGAGAAATAATTTTCGAAAGCAACAGTCAATCCTTACATATTAGACATTTTCGAAGCAGGTTACACTGAGAAGGACAACCATTTTTCCAAAGGTATTCGGTTTACAGTCATCTGAACTTGCATAACCATCATGACATGTGGTTGTAACAACAATCTCTACGTGTTGGGCTTGGAATCAATAGAACAAATTAAACATTTCCCTTCTTTGTTCACAAATATTTCTTTTATTACCATTATGTGGTCTTAAGGCAGGAGAGATGGTCGATTATATTTAGAACACTAAAAAACAAGTTTTGTAGCTTCACTGTTTGAACAGTTAATATCTTGAATTAGCACTATAATTTCCACTCATAACACGACTTCTCTAAAAGCTTAATGTGCAACTCTCCAAAATCCATTTTAAAACTATGATCTATGGTTCTCCATTTACCATAATCGAACAAGTCCTTTCATTTAGTTTTATGAGCGTGAACTAATCCTTTTCCTCTTCCAAGAAGAACCGTGTAAACCAAGAAAGTTACGTAATTGACAAGGTAATTCCTATCGGTAGTTAGTCAGGTAATTCTTATTGGTAGTTAGGATGAGGAACACCTTAACTAAATGTTGATTATATATTACATTAATACTATAATTATTTTGTGAATATATGAATTTATGAGAGCTTTTCTTGTAGGGATGTTACATACTCCCCCCTGCCCCTCTTAAAGAGAACACCATCCTTGGTGTTCATGTCTCACTGGAACATTAAATTTTACTCCTTATATAAAAATATAAACCACACAAAAGCGAATCCTTCCTCTTTAAAATGAAAGATTTCATTCCAA
Organism: Pinus taeda; assembly: GCA_000404065.3. Lineage (NCBI taxonomy): Eukaryota > Viridiplantae > Streptophyta > Pinopsida > Pinales > Pinaceae > Pinus > Pinus taeda. The sequence goes on from APFE030189509.1 coordinate 69,665, forward strand.
AAGAAAATATCAATAAACAAAAAAAATAATGTTATAACATAAGAAAAACCAATAGTCATAAGGATTTATAGGTGCAGTAATATGAAAGTTCTTCTCTCCATCACTTGGCCATATTCAAATTGATAAAATACAAAACAAAATCTCTATACCAACTTACCATTATCTACCAATTACTCTTGGAATTCATGGTCACTTTCATGAAAATTATCTAACAATGGTTTAGCAACCCATCTGCACTCCATGGCAAGTACCCTGTAATGTATGACTAACAATTTTGATCACATTAGTGACAACATTTTCAATCAAATGAAATACTTTTAACTATCAATTATTTATGCAATGTGAAATAATACTTTAGCCACGACACCCTCACATGTACTCATATAGCACCAACCCTCTAATCATCAAAATGATAAATCATTTGTAACATAACACATAAAAAATTAGTTAGTTTGTTCTACTACGAGAACCACAATAGGAAAATGAATTTTATTCCCAACCCATGAGAACTAGTTTCCACGACTAGATCAAGCTATTTCCACATCCAGACAGTTCTCTGACAGAGACCGTACATGGTCTAGTATAGAATTCCACTGGCCAACTAGCTCAAGAATTCCAATGACCACACAAAGTCCAATGTAGGATTCCTCCTGTCAGTTTCATGCCTATTCCTCTAACAATGTCCCATCTATGAGGAATTTGAGGCCTCCTACAACAGGCTCCAAATCAATAGAGTTTCCTCAGAATTTTTACCCCTTTCACCATATTTATCGACTCTTTTCCCTTACTGAGATCATTTATCTCTAGGGAGAGGAAATTCAGGCAGGCAAGTGCCATCAACCCCTCTGGGTGGGCAACCACCATCAACCTAAGGCGTCCTAGCCTTTCACAACTGTCCACAACTGTCTGGCAGATTAAATTTATCTTTTAGCACTATTTCCCATAGTAATTTACATAATGAAACATATACACATTATCATCAAGAAAAGAAACATTCATGTACACCATGCATTTATACTTAACCCTCAACATGGGTCCACAATATCTAGATTGAGAGGAAACTTAACTGACATACATGTTGTGCGCATTCTGATTTTCCAAGTATCACAATCATGCATATCATATAACATTATACTTTTTCATTTACGATTGCAATTGACATTGCAACATTTTACCTTCACAGGTTTTATTGTTTCCATTAATCTACCACTACTTAATTCCATCAGCAACATTAGTCATAAATATGCATCTTTTAACAACTATTCACTTTCCAAATCATTTTTGTTTCATGCATACAATGTTTTCATGCGTAAAAGTATATGAAAATATTCATTAACGTGTAAATGTCAATAATAGTTGAGGTAACAATCTAAACATTTCCAATTTTCCACAGTGTATTGTCATCAACAGACCAATACATGAAGTAAATACCATAATCACTTGTTTATGAATTGTAACAATCTTAAATCAAATTCAATTCATGCATATAAGTTTTATTAGTTAGTCATGCAACACTAACCAATCACTCCTACCAACCATCTTAATGCAGCCATGAAAAGACTTAATCAACAATTAGTTATTACAATCAAGTATCACTACTTGACTGTTTGTTTATTTTCAATATATAAAGGGGTCATTCCAATGTCCTTTTAAAACACTTTGTCATCCTATTCAAGGACATTCCCCATATTTTACATTCATGCATTCACTCATTAAAAGTAGTGCATTCTAACTTTAGTCATGTTCATTAAATATATCATTAATATTTCCATATTTGCAAAATTTGGTAGTTGATTGTCACTTTCCTTAGTGAGTGTTCAATATTTTTCATAAGTGTGACAAAGGTTTTATTGTGTTTTATCCTAATAAGGATTCAAATGTCATGAACATAGTTTTGCAAGAAACTTTATTACTTACTACTCACTAATGTAGTTATAAACATGAATCACACATATCATGTCAAAAGTAGTCTATTGCATATATCAATGTGTCGATTGTTAGACTCATACCTGAGTTGATGCCCACTGGTAGCATACCTCGATTTCTTTTCCCCTTAACAATTCCCAAAGGCAATAGTGTTGCAACCTTAAGCTCTAATACCACTTGTAACATACCTCGGTAACCTCGCATGAAAATGCATGGAGTTTGAAAAAATTTACACAATTAACCCACGGGTAACTATTGAAATTACTAATCCAGATTCTTCATTAACCATTTGAAAAATTCTTCAACACTATATAGAGTAACTTTCAGTAGAGGAATAACATGTTGCATAACCATTAACAACCATTGTTGTAGTAGATTAACATAAACTCTATGATGTAACATTGCATCTATTTCATGATTCTCTTAACGAGATTATTTAATCACATACTTGACATTATGAATATCACATCAAGGAATCAACATCATCAAACTAACACAATAATCAATCACAACATGGAACACCAATATACCCTGGAAACCCTGTAGGGTGAAAACCAACAAACATTTAATTTTATTATCAAATTATTGTGAGGGTGTTCACCCCTCACTCAATGGCTTATAAGGGAGTCCATCCCTTATCCATTATTATAAATATTACAATGAAATGTCATTAAAATACAACATACCTATCTAATAGCTATTACAATCTTCATGAAACCATTTTCCCACAAATCACCACTCTCTATATCCTTGTGGCATGATTGTTCCATCAGTGGACCATCCTACAATTCGTACTCATCAACATGGACCATTAGTTCTTATCTACCACAATGTTAAACATAATTTTTCTTTGGCACAAGTCACCATCTTTTCCCATCATTGTTATCATCAACAAGCTTTAGTAACATGATTAGATAAATTATTAATCAATCAATAATCAGTCTTTAAAAGGTATCTTTTAACATTTATTCATGTGTACACATGAGATGTAAATATAATATCACAACATGCTTCTTTTAGTAACATTGTGCATGTATAAACAAATAATTATCAAGCATGTCAAAATAATTATCACGTTACTATGATCATTCTCACACCAGCGCATGTTCATATCCAAAGGAAACCATTGTAACCATTCATTCCATTTAAAGGATACTAGGAACTTATTTTTTTTTTCGTGCATGTAATTAGATAAAAAATATTCAAAGAGAGCTAACCCCTTAGCTTCTTCTTTGTGCATGTAACTCAGTAATTTTTCCAATACAATAGATATTATTATAGTACATAGAAAGACATACCCCCTTATAAGGGAAGACTAACATGATAAACATCATTATCGTACATGCAGATTCAAGTCCCTTTTCGAAAGGCATATTTCCAATATAGAGTTATTTACAAAATCTAGTGTATGCACAAAGATATGTGTTGCCCTAAAACAAAACTAATGTGTTAGTCATTATTTCTTTCATGCAAATATATGCATTTTACAAAGGAAAGGTAGCACATTTCTAACAAGTAATTACTTGTTTTACTTCCCAAGATCTAACATAATACTTATTGTTTTCTGCACACAAATACATGTTTCGTTTTCAAAGATCTAACACAATAGTTTTGCTTTCATGCATGTAATCCACTATTGTTTCTATGCTTTTGCATATGTGTTTATTTCAAATAAAATGATTGTTTATTTGTGCAAATAACATAGTTATTTTCAAGAACCCAACATAGTTTCTCTATTTTATGTACAAAGTTCTCATGCATTTGTTTTTCAAGAAAGTATCATAACAAAGTTCTCATGCATTTGTTTTCAAGAAAGTATCATAACAAATTTCTCATAAATTTATTTTCAAGACAGTGTCATAATCAACCTTTCTTTTTGGCATAAGAACTAGGAAAGCCTTTTTAAAATAATAATAATGTTAACCTTTTATGCATTAAATTGTGCAATTAAATCACACTATCCAATACACAACATAGAAATCATTTATCTTTTTACCCACAATGCAAACTCTTGCAAAGAAATTAACACAATTGACTTATCTTCCACGCACATAAACACATTCTTTCCAAAAAAATTCCTATGACTTATTATCTATGTACATTTGATCTATGCATATGTTATTATATTTTCTCATAACTAAGTATTTATTTTCAAAATATCTCTCTTACGCATGAGAATCCATGAGAATATTTTTCATGGATTTATTAAATAACTAATCTTTTCCAACACCATGGAAATATTTTACCATGGCTAAGCACAAAACCACTGTGTTCTTTTTCAACGAACACCGCAAAAATTGTCCATTCTATTTAACCAAAAGGTCAAAGTTATTTATCTTTCCTTCAACAAAGACATATGTCTTATAAACACATGAGGTAGTTATTTTTATACAAAATTACACATTTCGAAAGAAAATCCCACTTTCCAAGAAATGCAAAATGCTTGGCATTAGAATTCAAAAGAAACCCTTCAAGAAGGTAAACTTATTTTACCTACATCCCTGTGCCCAATAACTGGTGAAACATTAACTAGTCTGTAATCTCATGAATTCTTTTTAACTTGTTAACTAGTGTCTACAGACTAGATAATGGTGAAATATTTGTAAGGGATGTTATGTGGTCATTACATACTAGGAATTTTAGAAATACTTTCCGAAAGAAACAATCAATCCTTACGTACTGGAAATTTTCAAAGAAGGTTATCCTGAGAAGCACAACCATTTTTCCAAAGACATTCGGTTTACAGTCATTCAGACTTGCATAACCATCATGGCATGTGGTTGTAATGATGATCTCTACGTTCTGGGTATGGAATCAATAAAACAATTGAAACATTTCCCTTCTTCATTCCCAAATATTTTTTTTATTACCACTATGTGGTCTCAAGGTAGGAGAGATGGTCAATAATATTTAGACAACTAAAAAAACCTAGTTTTGCAGCTTTGTTGTTTGAACACTTAAAATCTTGAATTAGCACTGTAAATTCCACTCATAACGCGACTTCTCTAAAATCTTGATGTGCAACTCTCCAAATTCCCTTTTAAAACTATGATATATGGTTCTCCATTTACCATAATCACACGAGTCCTTTCATTCAATTTTATGAGCGTTAACTAATTCTTTTCCTCACCCAAGAAGAACCATGTAAACCAAGAAAGTTATGTAATTGACAAGGCAATTCCTATCGGTAGTTAGCTAGGTAATTCCTATCGATAGTTAAGATGAGGAACAAATTAATGAAATGTTAATTATATATATTACATTAATACTATAATTATTTTGTGAATATATAATTTATGAGACATTTCCTTGTAGGGATGTTATAGGATGATTCACTATTTTTGTAGTAAAAAGTAAAAACATAAAAAAAAAATTATTTTTTCAACTCGTATTTTCAACTTATCTCCCTACCGTTTTACTCAAATTTCGAGTGAGATCACTTGTTGGATGCATAATTTAATTCTTCATCCAAGGAGTACCCATGTTGCATACTTCCGATGGAACTTGCTACACGAAAAATGAGAAATAGATGAAGCAACATGATTGATCACATTTTTCATGCATTTCTCATTTTTCGTGTAGCAGGATCCATCGAAAGTATGCAACATGGATACTCCTTCGATCAAGAATCAAATTCTACATCCAATGACTTCTCCCACTCGAAATTTGATTGAAACAATAGGGAGTTAAGTTGAAAATACGAGTTGAAAAATTATTTTTTCCTCTTTTCCATATAAATTTAATTATTTAATCTAATCTTATTTTATTATTTTATAATATTCTTTAGGAGGCCCATTTTAGACCTCAAAATTTCTCTATTGTTATGATTGATTTCTGTAGTTGTATTAAGCTAAAATTTCATGTTGTAACTTGTAACATGTTGGAAAGCAGGTTGTAATAAACGAGATTTTTTTCAGCAATTAGTTCAAGAAGAAGTATCCAAAGAAAAATCATGAGTTTAATGTACTTTCCATTGATGCAAACAAAGCCTTCTATGGAGATTACCAAAAGCACAAAAGGGTCAATATTTTTCCTTAAGTGAATTGGATGTGAAATGGAACCCTAAGTTTTGAGATTAATGGGGATAGTGGAAGCAATGTTGAAAGTAAAGAAATGGGAAGAATCCAACCCAAAATCTCGAAGCACATTATTTATAGTTCAGAGAATATCACCAATGTTGTCACAGTGCAAGGCTTCAATTCTGTAAAATGGTTAAAGAATATTATTTCAAGACATGACTTCATCGTAATAAATATGAATGTGGTGGGCACAAAGTTCGATTTATTACTAAGGATTGAACCTCTTGATCGTCAAATGGAGCGATGAAGACATGAACCATTTGAATGTGTGGTGTATCATGTAACACCCACATATAAGTTTTTTATTGTGAACATTCACTATGTGGCCTTTGAGTCCATGTTGGCACTGTGGCTGTTATGGGTTCAATGATGAAGCAACAAGTGAACGAGTATGAAATATGTAGTGTGAATTAATTAAATTGATGAACCACATACTTGGAAAGAACTCATAGAGGACTAGAGATTACAACAACTAATGAAGAATGTAATCCGATAGATGGATTCTTTTTATACAGATGCCAATGTCATATGTGCAACACATAGAGAAAGACAAGACAAGAAGCAATTAACTAAGAAATATATTAATTATAGTGGAGATGATGTAATTGGGCATACTGCTATAATACTTGATGGGCATGCATTCGCCAAACTCTATAGTGATAGTGGCATCCATTATTTTCTTAAGTACCTAGATTTTTAGGGGGATTAGATCCATAGTGATTCCCTAGTCAAGTTTAAGGGTGTAGGTTTTAACCTGTACATAAATACCTACATACGAATTCTAAAACACAAAAAAATAAATAATACGAGAACATAACACGTAAAACACATATACACAGAGATTTTCCCACTAGATACCAAAACTGGGACTACCAGCTTGATTTTTCATTATGTTCCTTTCAATGTTATAATACATATTTATACATGCCGAAGAATCCAATACCATGGACCGAAAACCATCGCGTCCAAAAAAAACATGTGCAAAAAATCATGCACAAAACCATAGGTGGGTTCGCCCAACCTAACATAGGGTCCAAAATCAAAATTTTCCTGGCCGCTGCCTCAGACCACATAAAGTGGGGTTACATGTACCCCTCAAACACCCTGTTAACTATGTGGAAAGAATATAACACAACCCAACATTCTCCCACTTGTTGTTTTCTTTCCACAGGGGGCCACATGAGAGCTTAGTCATTTTTCCAGCTCTGAAACACTCATTGTTTCTCTACACCAGGAGAACTTCACAGAGCTCACAAATTTTTTCAATGCATCTGCAATATTCTTAAAAGTGTCCACCTTTACCAACAACAACTTTTTGTCTTGTATCATATCCCTCATAAAGTGATACTGAAAATCAATGTGCTTTGTCTTTGAATGATATGCAGGGTTATTTGCTAAGAAAATTGCACTTTGTTTGTCACAGTCTATCCTTATAACTTCCTGTACTAACCCCATACTTGAACATAATCTCTGCAACCAAACTGTTTCCTTGCTTGCATGAATGGCTGCCATATTCTGCCTCTGTAGTTGATAGTGCCACTACAGATTGTTTCTTACTTATCCAACTGACTGCAGCTCCAAATAGGTTAAACACATACCCACTTGTAGATCTTCTCTGATCCAGATCTCCAGCCTAGTTTTCATAAACAAAGCCACGAATATCCAACAATCTATCCAATCCTGATCTTCCTTGGTAGCACAAACCATAATCACCAGTGCCACACAAATACCTGAAAACCCGCTTCACTGTTGTCCAATGCTCCTTTCCTGGTTTTGACATAAACCTGCTCAATACTCCCAATGAATGTGCAATGTCTGGTCTAGTACAGACCATTGCATACATCAAGCTACTGACTGCACTTGCATATGGAACCCGGTGTTAGAAAATTATATATTACAGAGCAATAGAACACATAGAATATTGTAGAAATATAAACACAGAAAACGCATAAAACTAGAGAGACACAGATATACGTGGTTCACCCAATTTGGGCTATGTCCACCCTGAATAGCCAGTCTTTCCTTTCTATTATCCAGCAAAATGAAGAGACACAACCTACAATAGATCTGTTGTAATATCCTCTGTTTTCTCTCACAGTCTCACCTCTCTGTTTCTCGCTCGGAGAATACACATCTATTACATAGCCTCAAATACAATGCCCTCATACAAAGAGATAGGTTGCCTTCTAGGGCAAAAAACCCTAAACTAAACATAAGTTCTATCGTCAGATCGTCTACCTAATGAACAACCCAGATTGACTAGAAATTAATATACTTTTACAAGGCAATTTTACATCTGTTTTTAGCTTCGGGGGCGTTGCCCCCGAAACCCCCACCAGGGGACTGCTGGCCCCCAGACCCCCCCAGCCAGGGGGGATCGCCCCACCCCCCCGAACCCCATGGGGGGGACAATTCCCCCCTACGTGGAGGGGTGTACAAACTTCCTGGGGTATACATCCAACTGAAACAAGGACCTCTAAACAATCATGCTCCATACTCAACAATCTCCCACTTGGAGAATGATTGTAGCAACTCCACTGCTGCTTCATTTGCTGGAAAATGAATCCTCTTTGGACCTGGCTGTTTCTCATCTTCATCATCATCCTTGAAGACCAATTGAAACTGAGTATATTCTTAGTTTCTCCCTGGTTACAACTTTTGTTAGCATATTTGTAGGATTCTGGCTAGTGTGTATATTTTCCAGCTTCAACTCTCCATCTTCCAACATTGATCATATGAAATGGTACTTGATCTATATGTGTTTAGTCCTAGAATGAAATGCTGAGTTCTTTGCAAGATGAATGACACTTTGCTATCACTGTATAACATGCCCATATCATGCTCCTTACCCAATTCACCCATAAACCTTTGTAACCAAATCATTTCTTTACTAACCTCTATAGTAGTAATATACTCTGATTCTGTTGTTGAAAGTGCAACAACACTTTGGATTTTTGAAACCCAACTAACAACTGTTCCACCTACAGTAAATACTTATCCTATAGTTCTCCTCCTGTTATCTCTATCACCTGCCATGTTTGCATCAACATATCCATGTAGAGATATGTTTGAACCACCAAAGCATAATGCTTGATTTGTGGTACCTTTCAGATATCTGAGAATCCATTTCACTACCATCCAATGTTCCTTTCCTGGATTGTTCATGTACCTGCTTACAACTCCCATTGCATGTGCAATATCAGGCTTTGTGCAGACCATTGCATACATTAATCTTCCAACTGCTGATGCATATGGAACTTTAGACATATAATCCATGTCTTCTTGGGTCTTTGGGCACATTTCCTTGCTAAGTTTGAAATGGCTAGCAAAAGGTGTACTAACTGGTTTTGCATTGTGCATGTTAAATCTTTTCAACACCTTTTGTATGTACTCATTCTGAGACAATGTTAATTTATGATTTTTCCTGTCTCTAGTTATTCTCATACCAAGGATTTGTTTTGCAGCTCCCAAATCCTTCATTGCAAATGAATTTGCCAATTTTCTTTTGAGCACATTTATTTCCTGCATGTTAGATCCTGCAACAAGCATGTCATCTACATACAATAACAATATAATATAGCTGCCATCATTTTTCTTTTTCAGATAAACACAATGATCAGAGTGACATCTAGTATAACCTTGTTCAGACATAAACTTGTCAAATTTTAGATACCACTGCCTTGGAGCCTGTTTTAAGCCATACAAGCTCTTCTTGAATTTGCACACTAGTTTCTCCTTCCATTTCAGTTCATATCCTTGTGCTTGCTGCATATATATCTCTTCCTCCAAATCCCCATGGAGAAAGGTTTTCTTTACATCTAACTGCTCAAGATGAAAATCTTCAACTGCTGCTAGACTTAAAATAGTTCTGATTGAAGTCATTTTAACAACAGCATAAAATATTTCATCAAAATCAATACCTTTCTTCTGTGCAAACCCCTTCACCACAAGTCTAGCTTTGTACCTCTGTTTTCCTCCATCCTCTTCCTTTAGCCTGTAAACCCATTTATTCTTCAATGTAGTTTTTCCTGCAGACAACCTGACTAAGTCCCAAGTCTGGTTATGCATTAAGGAGTCCATCTCTTCTTCCATGGCTACCTCCCACTTCTCCCTGCTTTCAACTTGCATTGCTTCTTCATAACATTCGAGTTCACCAGAATCAGTCAACAATAAATAATATAATGAAGGAGAGTATCATTCAAGGGGTCTACTTATCCTTGTAGATCTTCTAACACAATTTTCAGGTGTTTTGGGTGCTTGTTGCTGTTGTGGTGGTAGTTTTTGTTGTGGTTGTTGATTATTATTATTTTCAGGCACCTTTGCTTTTTCAGTGATTTCATCAAGAACTGTGTATTCCTTGTTTTCTTTTTCCTGTTTCTTTTCCTGCAAATGATTCTTATACAAGACATTTTCATTGAATATTACATCTCCGCTCCTAATGATTTTGTGATATTCGTAATCATATAAGTGATAACCAAAATCATTAACACCATATCCACTAAAGGTACATTTATTTGACTTTGCCTCAAGTTTTGTTCTATTTTCTTTATCAATATGGACAAAGGCCTCACAACCAAAAGGCTTTAAAAAAGAGTAGTTTACCTTTTTACCTATCCATGCTTCCTCTCGAACACCACCATCCAAGGAACTTGAAGGCCCTTTGTTTATTACATAAACAACAGTATCTACAGCATCTGCCCAAAACTATAAAGGCAATCCCGCATGCAATCTCATGCACCTTGCACGCTCCATGATAGTTCTATTCATCCTTTCTCACACACCATTTTCTTGTTGTGTTCTTGGAACTGTCTTATCTCTACAAATTCCATGCTCTGAATAGTATCTATCAAACTCTTTACTGCAATATTCACCTCCATTGTCTAATCTAAGAAACTTCAATTTCTTTCATGTCTCAATCTCAACCAAAGCTTTCCATTTCGTGAAAGTATCAAATACATCAGATTTATTCTTAATACAGTAAATCCAAGATTTTCTAGTTGCATCATCAATAAAAGTAACATAATAACGGGAGCCACTGAGAGATGATACCTGAGAAGGTCCCCATACATCTGTATGCACAAGCTCTAATTTTTCGTTCTTCTTTTCTTTTCCAACTCTCAGAAATCTAGCTCTCTTCTGCTTTTCATAAATGCAATTCTCACAGAAGTCCAAATCAACATTTTTCAAACTCGGCAACAAATTCCTTGAGTGAAGAATCTTCATCCCCTTTTCACTCATGTGTCCGAGCTATGATGCCATAATGCTGCATCTGCTCCTTTGGAAGTTAAAGCATTAACAAAGTTAGAAATACCATTGCATAAATACAATGTACCAACCTTTTCACCTTTTTCTATTACCAGGGCTCCTTTGGTGACCTTCCAAGCTTAATCTGTGAAAGTTGTCACACAACCTTCACCGCCTAACTTCCCTGTTGAAATCAAAAATTTCTTTAGATCTGGAACATGCCTTACCTCCTTTAGTAGCCATTGGTTTCCATTCTGCTGTTTTAGAAGAACCTTATCCATTCCAACAATTTTACAGGGTTTATCATCACCCAAACGAACTTGTCCAAAATCTCCTTGAACATAGTCATGAAAGTATTTCTTATCAGGTATGGCATGGAATGAGGCCCCTGAATCTACCACCCAGGAATCAGTAATATTTTCGAAAGAAAGAATCAAAGCATCTTGTAACACCTCACCTGTCACATTTGCTTCATGATTATTTTCTTGCTGTGAATCTCCTTCTTTTCCCTTCCGAGATCTACAGTCTTTCTTTAGATGTCCTTTCTTTCCACATTTCTAGCACACTATCCCCGATCTGGACTTGGATCTTCCTTTCCTTGGTTTACTGCGATATCCTGAGCTCTTTCCTCTTTCCATTTTTCTTCCTCTAGACTCTGCACTCAAAGAATTTCCCGATGTCTCACCAGAGCTTTTCCATCGCATTTCCTCGCTAAGGATACCACCGACAACATCATCAAACTTTAAAGTACTAGATCCAGAAACAGAGTTACTAATGGTCATTACCAAACCATTCCAACTTTCTGGTAATGAGCACAAGAATAACAGAGCTCTAAATTCATCATCAAAGTTTACCACTACATAACATAATTGACTTGTAACAGTATTAAAATCATTTAAATGGTCTGCAACAGATCCACCTTCCAACATCTTCATATTAAATAACTGTTTCATAAGAAATACCTTGTTTGAGGCTGAGGGTTTTTCATATAGTTTCTCCAATGCCTTAATCAAACCCTCTATTGTTGTTTCCTTCGAAATGTTGAAGGCGACTAACACTGCGAGGCACAACCGCACTGTTCTGAGTACCTTTCTATTGAGAAGGTTCCATTCTTCATCTGTCATACCCATCAACATCTTTGTTTTTCTGCCCAATGGTAGGTATAGATCTTTCTGATAGAAATAATCTTCCATTTGCATCTTCCACAGCGAGAAGTTTTGGCCGTTAAATTTCTCGACCATAAACTTACCAACTTCTACCATTTCTCCCACTCGAACGAGGAACCCTTCTTTCCTACGAGTTTATTAGCCAAATAGACCTTTGGCTCTGATACCAGTTGTTAGAAAATTATATATTACAGAGCAGTGGAACACATAGAATATTGCATAAATATAAACATAGAAAACGCATAAAACCAGAGAGACACAGATATAGGTGGTTCACCCAGTTTGGGCTACGTCCACTCCGAACAGCCAATCCTTCCTTTCTATTATCCTGCAAAATGAAGAGACACAACCTACAATAGATCCGCTGTAATATCCTCTATTTTCTCTCACACTCTCACCTCTCTGTTTCTCGCTCGAAGAATACACATCTATTACACAGCCTCAAATAAAATTCCCTTGTACAAAGAGAGGGGTTTCCTTCCAGGGAAAAAAAAATCCTAAATTAAACATAAGTTCTATCGTCAGATCATCTACCTAATGAACGGCCCAGATTGACTAGAAATTACTATACTTTTACAAGGCAATTTTATATCTGTTTTTAGCTTCAGGGGCACTGCCCCCAAAACCCCTGTCGAGGGACTGCTAGCCCCTGCACTCCCAAGTCGGGGGATATTGGCCCCCCAAAACCCCCACTGGGAGGACAAGTTCCCCCCCTCACCCCCCCACGTGGAGGGGTGTACAAACTTCCTAGGGTATACATTCGGCCGAAATAAAGACCTCTAAACAATCATGCTCCATACTTAACACACGAGACATATCCTCTTCCTCTTCTTGTGTCTTGGGACACTATTAAACAAATAACTTTACACCTACAGGAATAGGAACCTTCACCGGTTTACTATCTTGCATATTAAACCTCTGTAATTTTGTCTCGACATACTTCCTATGGTTTAACCAGAGCTTCCTCTTTTCCCGATCTCTTTTAATTTCCATGCCCAAAATATAGTTTGCAGCACCAAGATCTTTCATGTCGAATTTGGAGGAA